>CM049595.1:319624-535148 GCA_026979955.1 Megalurothrips usitatus
ACGGGGCGGGAACTAGGGCAGCCTAGCCGGAGGGCGCGTGCGTGCGTGCGTGCGTGCGTGCGTGCGCGTGTGTCTGCCGGGAGGCGCGCCCGCCCTGCGCCACGCCCAGCCGCGTGACGCTGGCGTGACGCTGCGGCGGCGCGGCGCCCGGGGTGCGCGGCACGGCACTCCCGTGTGACGCCGCCGCCGCCGCTGTCCACACGACGACTCTCCCGGTGCGCCGCCCCGCCGCCCCGCCGCCCCGCCGCCCCATGGGGAGCCCCCTCACCATGAGTCATGTCATGGCAGGGAAAAGCACTCGAGTCGGGAGGCCCGCAGCCGCAGCACCGCCTATAGAGGAGCTGCTGCGGTCACACATGTGCCGGCGCGGCGGCGGCCGGGCGCTAACCCGATCTGAATAAGCCGCCGCCGGAAGTCGAGAGTCCGCGTGCCAAACGGTGTTGCCGCGGCGGGGGTCCGCAGCAGCATGAAGAGGGATAAAGAGAGAGACGGAGAGAGAGGGGGAGAGCAGAGGGGGAGTAAACCGTTCGCTTTTTGGCCACAACGTTTTTAGAACGGCAGTGGCGACACTCCGGGCCAGCAGCGCCAAGCCCTTTTGTGCGGCCGAGTTTTTATGGGGAGGGAGGGGGAGGGAGACAGATAGAAGAGAATGTGTTGTGTGTGAGAGAAAGAGGGGGGAGGGAGAGAAGAGACTGAAAGCGTCCCATGGTCGCATCCCTGTCAGCCCTTCACCTTGCATCTCTCTCTCTCTCTCTCTCTCTCTCTCTCTCTCTCTCTCTCTCTCGCACTCGCGTGCGGCGCGTGCGTGCGTGCTTGACGGTGCCAACCAAACGGAGGCACTAAGCGATTTCGACATCATCTCGCCCCCTTCCCCCCTGCGTCTGCTCCCCTCCGCCATAGGGCTGTTATTTATCGATGCCCCTGCCTGGGGGGGAGGGGGATCAAAATTCCCTGTACGCCCTGCCGGCAGGCCCCCGGCGTGCTTACCCTGCCTTTAACGTCGTAAACAACGCGGGGTAGAGACGGGTCTACTCTGACGCCCTGCCCGCCAGAGTCAAACCCCCGCCTTCCTTTCTAACAGCGCCGCCCGTGTTGTGCCCCTCCAGGAGTTCGTGTTCAACTACCACGGCCAGAAGCTGGGCCTGCTGGAGCCGCATGTGTTCGCGCTGGCCGAGGCTGCGTACGCCTCCCTGCAGGCGGCCGACGAGAACCAGTCGTGCGTCATCTCGGGCGAGTCGGGCGCCGGCAAGACGGAGACCACCAAGTTCATCCTGCAGTACCTGTGCTCCGTCACCAGCAACGTGTCCACCTGGGTGGAGCAGCAGATCCTCGAGGCCAACACCATCCTAGAGTCGTTCGGTGAGTGTGTGTGTGTCGGGGTGGTACCCCTCGCTGAGAATGTCCCCGGGGCAGCAGAGCGCCCCCCCCCCCCCCCCCTTCTGTTCCCACAAGTGGCTGACTACCGCCGCCGACCCCCGGCCCGCAGAGAAGCCCCGTGTGCCAGGCGGTGCCAGGTGTGCTGTCCTGAGGGGGCATGACCGACATGGCCGGGGCGTGACCTACAGAGAGCTCAAGCCCACGGGACGCGCAGTTTGCAAACACAGCAACCCTTCCCTCCTACACACGTCTCGATGCCGCGGGCGGATTACCCAGCTGCAGACGTTCAGAACTGCGGCTAGCCTGCGATTGCCATCTCTGACCATCCGCCCCGTTTGCCGCATGTAAGCGTGCGCAGGGAGCCAAGCCTGCAGGGCCCGCCGCGCGCGAAACTGCACGCGGGCGGTGCGCCTGGGCATGTCATTCTGGCGCCGGACGGAGCGCCCCGCGCGAGAGAACGTCCCGCCGCTGACCTGCAGCGCCATCTCTCGGGACTCTGGCCTACTACACCCCCTCCCCTCCCCGCCTCCGCCCTCAGCGCCTGGCTAGGTAGGCAATGACCGGCCCGCATTGCTTGGCTGTAGTGCGGGGCTGTCATTGCCTACCTAGCCAGGCGCTGAGGTGGGAGGCGGGGAGGGGAGGGGGTGTAGTAGGCCAGAGTCCCGAGAGATGGCGCTGCAGGTCAGCGGCGGGACGTTCTCTCGCGCGGGGCGCTCCGTCCGGCGCCAGAATGGCATCCCGCGGCCGAGGATGTCCCCACCGATCGTCCCCGCGCCGCGAGGATCGGGTCAATTAGGCTGTGAGCCCGGTACCGTGTCTGAGGGAAGCTGGAGGGTTAGTGGTTGCCGCTTGGCGAGTAACGCGTCTAGAGGTTCGTGTTCGACCCTCTTACGTCGGGGGCGATCTGGGTGCCGCCCACGATTGTGTGAACGCGATGCGATCGTATTGTTAGTGTTCTGCATTCTGCGCCCTGGTTGGCACTACTAGTTTTTCTATGTGCGGTTCTATCCACCTGTACACGGCGAGTCCCTATTCAATGAAAATCAGTGAGAGGGTATGAATTAAACAAGAAAAGTGCGGTTCATAAGATTTATTGCCACGGTAGAGACATCAAAATCATGTGTTCCAAACAACTGCTTTACTCTTCAGATTTTTCTGCAAGCAGCGGTACTCAGAGAAAGAAATAGTGCAACTTTTAGAACTCATATCATGCTAGGAAACATTATTACCTGTAGTTAGAGAAGCATACAGGCACCTTCAAACACTGCTGTTAATATTAGGTTGTCATGTGCAAGAAATCACATTCTTAAAATATACCCAAATAAATAAGGCACAGAGGGTGGATCAACGATCAACAAACATGTCCCAACGTTCTTTTAGAGCATGCAGCAAAAGCAATAAACGGAAGGACTACAACATTTGAAAGAATTTTTTTTTTTTGACTTGAGACATCCAAGACTGGGACAATCATTTCTAATACGGATTAGTTCAATATACAAATGTAAAAAATAGTGTTCACAGGTACATAAATGTTAAGTCATTCCTTATAATTATGCTATAGCACCGTGACAGCTTCACTTGTTGCATTGGCATCCAATGGTCAATGTGCCATTGAGGTGACATGCACCTTGGTACAGTAGAGAAAAAAGAGGAACAGCAAATAGATCAGCAATTATGACACAATTTAACAATAGTCTAAAAACATACAGCATTGGTCTAGGTCTTCAAAACTAGTAGATTTAATTATGTCGCAATGCCAACATTCGTTGTGACTAGATGCCATCAAGGCATTTGGTACATTGTTGCCAATCATTTCAATACTATTACAATTCAGTCACTCACGTGAGTGCTGCAATGATAAATAGATAAGTGTGCTGTCAATTCCATTAGACATATCACAATCTCTGCTCTGAAGAAAATGAAAAGGCAGTCTAAAAATCCCAGCAACATGGAGGGGAACAATTGTCAGTTACATCACATTCCTTTCAGGAGAGTGAAGAAACTATCCTTATACCCTGCACACTTCCACAGAACAGATCAATCTGCAAAACATCCAATATCTCCTCAACTGTCGTTCCTATTCCTGATATTATGGTTTGTCCATGAAGTATGGTTGCCCATTGTTATTCAATCTCCGTGTCAAAATTTCTACACCATCCTCCGTCACTAAGAGAGTTTCCTCAAACTGTGCCGACAGCAAACCATCAATTGTAACAGCAGTCCAGTTGTCAGGCCAAATCTCATCACGCCAGCTGCCCTGGGAAATCATGGGTTCAATGGTGAAGCAATGGCCTGGCTTCATGATGCCAACAGCCTTGTTCTTGGCATAGTGAGGCACGCTGGGGGCTGTGTGGAACAGACGGTGGATGCCATGCCCACAGTAGCTTCGCACCACCGAGAAGCCATTGGCCTGAGCGTGCTTCTGGATGACATTACCTATTTCCCTGTACTTCTCCCCGGGCTTAACAATCTCAATAGACTTCTGCAGACACTCCCACGTTGTCTCCACCAACTTCTTGGCCTCGGGTTTGGGCTCTCCCACAAAGAAGGTCTCATTCAGGTCACCGTGGAAACCCCTGTGGTACACTGTCACATCCACGTTGCAAATGTCCCACTGCTTGAGGGGCCTTGTGTCGGGGATGCCATGGCAGATCACCTCGTTGACAGAGGTGCAGCACGAGCGGGGGAACTGGATGTAGTTGAGGGGCGACGGGTAGCACTCGCGCTCCACGCACGCCTCGTGCACCACCCGGTCGATCTCGTCCGTCGTCACGCCCACGCCGATCACCTTGGCGGCCTCGTCCAGGACCTCCCGGCCCAGCCGGCAGGCCAGGCGCATGCCCTCCATCTCCTCATCATCCAGGGCCCGGATGTGGGAGGCGCCCTTGACACGCTGCTCCGACAGCGGCACGCCCTCGGGGTGGTCGGCGTAGTCCGGCCTGTCGATGCCGGGGGGCACCGTGCGCGGGGGCGCCTGCGGGAAGGGCCGCAGTTTGCCCGTGAACCGGTAGTTGGGCCATGGCTTGTACTCCCTGTCGGCGGCGCCGCCGCCGCCACCGCCCTCGCCCTGGGCGACCACGTGGATCACTTTGTGCGCCTTCCAGCTGCGCTTGAAGCAGTCTTGCGAGCAGAAGTACGAGCCCTGGATGCCGAGCTGGACGCACGTCGGACACTGCAACTTTGCCGACGCATCGCAGCCCGGAGATTCGCACATACGTCCTACCTCGATGGTCGCCATGTTGCCTCTGAGCAGTAGATCAATGGAGGCGGTACTGCCAACCTCACCGATTTGAATCGAACCACCGCGATGGCGATGAGGGTTTACAAAATCCGATACTTTTATCCCATAAGACCATATTGATATTATCCATCTTCAAAACTGCGCGTTTGTGCCGTCATAGCCGTATAAGTGAGCTAAATAATTGGGGTTAGGGTGGCTCTGTTGGCTGCACTGCTCTGACCAGGCAGTATTTCCCCTTATTCCAGCAAGGCGCTGACTTCTCCAAAAACAAACACGCGGCCACACACAAACTTTAGCAGAAGCATAAGATTCCCAGAATTATTCGGTTGCGTTTTTACGATACAATTTCTGCGATGGCATGTCCACAGTTTCATATTTTACGACAGGTATTAATTAAGAGCAGAATGCTGAAAGAGTTTTTTCTTTACCCAAAACTTATTTTCGTTTTAATCCCACCTATACTTTGCACACGCCCCCTTCCTTGCCACTTCCTTTCCTTGCTCTATTTGTTTGTCCAAACAAAAAATCAACAACAATATGTTAAACTTTCTGATTTGTTTTGTTGCCAGGTAATGCCAAAACAGTCCGCAATGACAACTCGTCAAGGTTCGGCAAGTTTATGCAAGTGTGCTTTGATAACCGGTGGATGATAAAGGGATGTATTATCCAAGATTATCTATTGGAGCAAAGCCGCATTACTTTCCAGAGCCCACAGGAGCGGAATTACCATGTCTTCTACCAGCTGGTTGGGGGTGCAAAGGTAATGATTTTTTCTTTGGACTCTAATATTTGAAAGTCCAGTTTGATTGCAAAATGACATATTTTAATTAAATTTTTTGTTTGGCAGAATAACAAGGAACTTGCAGAGCAATATCATCTTCAATCGGCTGATTTTTACAAGTATCTCAACCAATCTGGCTGTATACATATTGAGGGTGTTTGTGATGCCAAAAAGTTTGATGCACTACGGCTGGCATTTAATGTTGTTCATATACCATCCACTATGGTTGATGGTATTTTTAGTGTTTTATCTGCCATCCTCTGGCTTGGCAACACTGTGTTCGAGGATGTTGATGGGGAACGATGTGAGCTGGCTGCATCAGACAAGGAAGTGGTCAACAAAGTTGCCCATTTGTTAGGTCTGGAGGAGGGTGATGTTGCTCAAGTCTTACTTAGGAGACAGATCAATGTTCGTGGTAACATTACTGAAATCCCACTCAAACTTCAAGAGGTGAGTTTTACAGCTGTTGTGGGCTGCTACAACTCCTATCCTGGACAAAGTTATTAATAATGAATATCTTTCCCCTACTTTTTTTTCTTTATCAATTTTTTTTTTAAATTCTAGGCTGATGAGAACCGTCATGCTATGGCCAAAGCCTTGTACTCAAGAACATTTGCATGGCTTGTAAACCATATCAACACTTGTACAAATCCTGGCAAAGATGCTCAAAGGTTCCTTGGTGTTCTTGATATTTTTGGATTTGAAAACTTTGCTGTCAACTCCTTTGAACAGCTGTGCATCAATTACACCAATGAGAAGCTCCACAAATTCTTCAACCATTATGTCTTTGCTCTAGAACAGGAAATTGTGAGTCATCTTAAAAAATATATATATTGTAATTAGTTTTTACAATGGTTCAAGACAGCTGGATGTCATTTGCTTTTCATTTATTTTTCAGTATCGTCAAGAAGAGATTCAGTTTTCTCACATAACTTTCACAGATAATACATCCTGTTTGGAATTAGTTGAGCGGCCTCCTAGGTGTATTCTGAAGTTACTCACTGAACAGTGCCATATGCCAAAGGTAAGAATCAAATTTCTCCTGTTGTTTCACATGTTCTTTCCATTTTACCTCATGACACATTTTTACTTACAGGGCTCAGATCTAGCTTATCTGAACAATCTCCATGCAGAATTTGATAGCCATCCTCAGTATGTGAAGGGAGATGACAAGAGGAATTGGGAGAAAGAATTTGGAATTGTACATTATGCTGGCACTGTAACGTACAATGTAAATGGATTTGTAGATAAAAACAAGGATGTCCAGCAGGATGTCTTTTTTGACTTCTTGTCGCGCTCAAAGATTGACTTTGTTGTTGAGCTAACAGCTTTTCAGGTAGGCAGTGGGTTACTTTTTGACTAATTTCATCTTGTTTTATTCAATTTTATGAAAACTTATATTTGTCTTTTTGCAGGACCTTCTGAGCTGTACCACAGCCCGAATGGGCAATGTTGGAGGTGGAACTCAGCAAACTATGGCGAGGGGGACTAGTAAAGGAAAACCAACTGTCAGTGACACCTTCCGTCATCAGCTTCAGGCCCTTGTTGACGTACTTCAAGCCACTAACCCATGGTCGGAATGAATTTTTAATACAAACATTTGTGGAACAGTTTGGTGTTGCTTTCTAGCAAGGATTATTTTAAATTAACATGTGCAATTCTGATTGCAGGTATGTGAGGTGCATAAAACCAAACATGCATAAGGCTCCAAACAATTACAATGAATCCCTTGTGCTTGATCAATTGAAGTATCTGGGAATGTTAGACATCATTCGCATTCGTAAGGAGGGGTTTCCCATTCACTTCGCTGTGGAAGATTTTATGGCCCGGTATGGCTGTCTATCTAAAATACGAAAAAAGCAACCCAACATCAAAGATGCTGTCAGGTAGATGAAAACACATTCTATGGTTTATTTTCATGCAGGTCAAAATTATGTGCTAATGGAAATGTATGTTTTGACAGAGCTCTCATCAAGCAGTTTGACATTCCTGCAAAGGAATGGCAGATTGGAAAAACAAAGGTGTTTTTGAGAGGATGTGCCCATGAACCACTTGAAGATGCTCGCAAAACTCTCACAAATAAATGTGCCCTCATTATTCAAAGGGTTTGGAAGGGTCACTGTATAAGGAAAGGTAAGAAAAAAAAAAGAAAAGATAGCATCAGGGTACGTAAGTAAACCGGAAACAAGTATAATAATTAATTCCCCTTTTATGCATTCAGAGTACCTCAAAAAACGTAATGCAGCAATGAAACTTCAGCATACATACAGAGGATGGAAGCAAAGGCTGTCTTTCCTTCAGCAGCGCCGTGCCGTTATTGTCATTCAATCTCATTTGCGTGGAGTATTTGCAAGAGAGGCAAGTACTTTTCTCCTTCTTCAGTGGTTGGAACTAATTTTAGATAAACAGTTATCAATTTTATTCTTTTGGGGTAGGTGGCAGCAGCTTTACGAGAAATGCGCAGAGTTGAAGAAGAAATGCGCAAACGAGAAAAATTGGAAGAAGAAAGGCGGCAGCGTGAGTTGGAGCGGGCTGCTCGAGAGCAAACAGAGAAAGAGTTACAACAAGATCTGGAAGACAGCGAAAGGTATGAGTTCCTCATCTTTTGTCTGGATTACTGGAATATCAAGTTATAGTGGTTGTATGATAGCGAATAATGGAGTTCAGATATTTTATTTAATTATCATTCGTTTTGTTTTCATTTCAAGCCAATACAACGGCTTAAGTGGAATGGAGGCAGGGTGAGTTAATATTACAGAAATCTGTGAAGTATATTGTCACATATGTTTGAAAATCACGTGCTAGTAGAATGTTGTTGTAATGCAAAACTCACTGTGGTACTTTATAAATTGTTGTAGTTTTTGTATTGCATGGATATTATTAAGACAAGCCCTATAAGAAGAGCCATGTAGTAGTTGTTGATAACAAGTGTAATCAGATGTCTCTGAAACTAATCTGAACTCAATTATGTTGCATGTTTATCATTGAACGGACTGTCTTTGTCACAATTGGTAATTATTTTCACTGCTTAATATTTATAAAAATTTTCCAGGGCTGCACAGCAAGAAATTGCGGCATTGTCAGAGATTGCGGGCCAGCTGAACTCAAAACTAGCTGCAAGTGCTTCCGATCAGTCAGGAGATTCTGTGGATCTTGACAATTTGTTCGCCTTTTTGTCTGATGTTCAAACTGGCCAGAATGTCAATCGCAATCATATCATAGATCAGATTGGAGAACAAATGGATGAGCTTGTCGGTGATTTGGATGTGGAGGTATGTCACAAAGAAGTACACATAATAGACAAAGATTTTAAAAACTAGAATTTTTCTCATAAATTTTATTTTGTAGCTCGAAACAGTCATCCAACAAGAACTGGAGGGTCTTACCGGACAGCCGCAACCACCCTGCAGTCTTGATTTGCCACACCAGATGCGTGCGCCAAAATGCTCCAAACCAACTTTACCAGAGCCAACTGAGCCTCCACCCCCTCCGCCCCCGGCATTCGCCAATCAAGGCCCAGTCCCAGCCGTGCCAGCTCCTTCAACGCCACCAGAACCCCCTTCACCGTCAGCCCAGGTTTGTGATGGATTTTAAAAGGGGGAGGGAGGGGCGTCACCTTGTTGGGAGGGGACTTGACCTCATCTACGTCCCTCCTGCGCAGAACACACCGCTGACGCCGCCCTCCACCTTCCAGTCGACGCCGGCCAGCGCCACCAACGCCAAGAACGAGCCCATCTACGAGAGCGTGCTGCCGCGCAACGACGGGTGCGTGTCGCCGCCGCCGCTGCCCGCGCCGCCGCACAAGCTGCGGCCCAAGAGCCCCGGCGTGGAGCGGCTGCAGCACCAGCCGCTGCCGCTGCAGCCGCTGCCCACCGCGCTGCGCACCTCCAGCTCCAGCCGCGGCTCCAGCCCCAACCCCATCCACAACGGGGTGGTGCACGCGCACGCGGGGCCCAACGCCGTCCTCAACGCCCCCGCGCTCATCCCCCCGACCTCGGGGGGCGCCCCCATCCCCGTCACGGCGCTCGCGGCCCCCGCGCACCAGCACCACACGCTGGCGCACACGCACGGCCACGGCCACGGCCACGGCCACGGCCACGGCCACCCGCGCTCCGCCTCGCCTCTGACGGCCGCGGGCACGGCCTCGCCCAGGCACAGCCGCCCCAGCTCACGGTCCAGCCAGCCTGCTGTAAGCGTCTTAATTTTTTTAATATATAAAAAAACACCCAGATGTTTAAAAAATATTTTCTACAATTTTGTTTTATACAGAATGGTAACTGGAATGGCACGCATGATGACCCGGAAAGGGACCAGAGGCGTCGCTTCCGTGTTGAACGCAAACTCCAGGAGCTGGAAGAGACCACACAAGTAGCCCACGTTCGCTCTGCCCTGGATGATCCATACCATGACATTGTTGAATTTGCTCAGAGCTACTTCAATCCTCATGAGCGCTCTCCCGAAGGTAGTCAAGCTTTTCTTTTGCATTTCTCATTAAATTATCCTCAATTACCCAGTTTGTTATAGACAAACTTATCTTTCTTTTTTTTTCAGGAACTATCATTGCCACTTTAACAAGGAAACGCAAGTCAATGGAAATAATGCCAAAATATGAGATGGTTACATACTACAAAGGCAACAGTATTCCTACATCACACATCCATCTCTATGATCCTGAAAATGTTAATGTTGCCTGCTCAATATTCAGGGTACTTTTCCATCCATTTTTGACTATGACTGTTAATTGTTTTCTTCCCTTGATTTTCATTGTTTTTTAATATTCACTTGTTTAGGACCTTTGCCGTTACATAAGAGGAGAGCTGAAACCTGAGCTGGAAATCAGTACAATTCAATCGATTATTGGGTTTGGGATTGAAAGAGAGGAGCTGCGTGATGAAATATTTGTTCAGTGTATAAGGCAAGCAACAAATAACCCAAACCCAGAATGGATTGAACGTGTATGGCTTTTGTTGTGCCTTGCTATTGTTGCTTTCCAGCCTAGCAAACTTCTCTTTAAGGTAATTTTTGTTTTGAATTTAAGTACTGCAGATTTTTTTTTTTTTAAAGTGATCCATGTTCACAATTAGATTTTTTTTCCCAGTATTTTGTGTGTTTCCTTAAGAAAAACTTACAGTTAGATGGTAAAATGAAACAGTATGTTCAATGGTGCCTGGATAACTGTAACAATAACAAAGTTTCATGTCGTCAACATCCTCCATCCACAGTAGAAATAGCGGTCAGTAGAAATTCTTACTGCCTTGTATGTGGACAATGTTTAAACTCATGCCTAAAAGCACATCTTTTCTTTTGTGTGAATCTGTAAACAGGCAATGCGTCGTTTAGGAACAATTGTGTGTAGATTCTTCTTCCTCGATGGACGAACAAAGGCAATTGATATTCACCCTACAGACACAGCAAGTGATGCCTCAGCTAAATTAGCTGACAAACTTGGGCTCCGTTCTCTGGAAGGCTGGGCCATCTACCAGAGTCGACCAGATGGTGAAGAACATGTTAGAGCCCATCATTATCTTTATGATGTTATTGCAGCATGGGAAATGTAAGTAGTGTAAAACTGTGTTTGTTTAAATTATTTGGCTTTATAAAATTTTAACTGTTTTATTTCTTGTTCTGTGACTGAAAAGGAAACAAGCCAAACAAGGCCAATCTTCATCATCATTTCCCACTCTGAGTAGGAGAGGAGACAGATCAACTCTTGGAAGTGGTGAAAATCGATTCATTTTTAAGCGGCGACTCTTCCGTGCTAACCATTTACGAGAGTTATCACAGGATCCTGTTGAAATCAACATGCTTTATGCTCAAGCTGTTTATCATGTAGTTAAGGTAAAGAAACTTGTGATTGACAAGTGATTTCTGGTCTTCTTGGATGGAGTTTTTATTCATTTGATTTTTTTTCTTTGCAGTGTGATGATTTTCCCGTTAGTGAAAAAGTTGCTCTACAATTGGCTGGCTTACAATCACAAGTTATGCTGGGTGATCCAAAAGACAACAATAGATTGGATTACTACAATGATGTTGATAGCTTCCTACCATATCGCGTCAGTCGAAGTCGTGGAGAAGATGTATGGGTAAGTTGAAATTAACTTTTGTCAGGAGCATTAAGGAAAAAGCAAACTCAGCAGAAATGTAAACTAATGTATCTCTTTCAGGTGCCCATCATAGCACATGCTCACCGTCAATATGGTGCAGGCCGATCAGAGATTGCCTCAAAAGTTCTGTATTTGTCATGTGTTATGCAGTACCCATTGTATGGTACAACTATGTTCCCTGTCACATACAGGGGATATTGGTCTTATGGTTAGTGTAAATTACCGCACTTCTTTCTATACTACTTCTGAGTTCTTGACTCAAACTTAATTTGTTATTTCAAATATTTTCAGGTAATAGCCTTATATTGGGTGTACATTGCAATGGCCTGATGCTCATAAAACCTGATGATAAATTTGTACTCTATGAGTATCGATATGAAGATGTAGAGTCATTGTTCCTGGACCCAAGTGATTCTTTCATTACGATTAATGTGATCCGCCAGCACCCTGGTCAAGGGCATCACCAAAATCAACCAGGACAACCAGAGAATACTCACAAGTGCTTTGTCTTTGAAACACCACAGAAAAATGAGATTGGCTCGCTCATAGTTAGTTATTGCCCTCAACTTGCTGGCTGGATCACTGAGAGTGAGGCCCCAGCCAAAAAGGTTTGTTTTCTACCTAAATAACCAACTCTTTTTGTTTTGCTAAATTAAAAACCATGTAAAAACTTTGACATGCTACAACTGAATGAGGTTTAATTGTTGGCACAGGTGAAAGGAATTACAAATGAAGATCGAGTCAGACTTTACCACAATCTAGTAAATTGTAGAAGAGTGCTGATCGATGGAGAATTGTTAAGGAAACCTCAAGATACTGGTGCAAACTTCCTCAGGAACACTCTTCGAAGGTATATATTCTTTTAGTATATTAAAGTACCACTCAAAATATTTAGTGTAAAATTTATCAAGACTTATACTATTTATTTTACATTTTACAGGTTAAGCAAACACAGATTAGAAAAGCTAAGACTTGATCATGGAGGATCTGGCGATAGTGGTGAAACATACAAAGGCTTTCCTTACACCTACTGGGCTTTCAGTCGTCAGCCCTTATCCCAACCGCTTAGTAAACTCTCTGAAGGAGAGGAAACTTTGGGTTTGCAAGTCTTTAATACAATTCTGACATATGCTGGATTGGGCCAAGATGGTATGTGCCTCTTAAATCACATAATTTCAATACCTGCTAATTTATATTTTTGTGCAACTTTAATTTTAATTGTTGATTTACCTTCAGGTGACAGTGTACGCAGAGCTGAAGATGAACATATTAATCTTATCAAAACTATCATGGAACGGTGTATGAGATCTGAGCATCTTTTGGCAGAGTTGTACTTGCAGCTGATTAAACAAACCACAGAACATCCTGATCCTAACTCGAGAGTGAATCTCAGGCATTGGGCTTTGTTATCACTTGCTTGTTCTGTAATTTTGCCACCCCAAAAACCGCTTCGGCGTTATCTTATCTCACATCTCAAGAGGTGTGCCTCTGATTTTATCACTGAGGAGGGTAAATTTGCTCGCTTTGCTGAGAAAGTAAGTTTTCTCCCAAAATATCTGTGCCACCATATGTCATATTAATTTTGAGTTCAAACATTTACAATTTCTTTTTCTTTTAAGTGCTTATACAAAACTCAAGGAACAAGGAGGAGGCAATGGCCACCATCAAGAGAAGAAATCATGTGCACCATCAATCGCAGACCAATTTATGCCAGATTCCATTTCATGGATGGCCAGTATCATGCTGTTGAATTCCATCCTTCATCTACTGCAAAAGATGTGATGGAGATTGTGAAGACTAAAATTGGGTTGCGGGAAAAATCAATGGGTATTAAACAGTTGCATCGTTTTTCTGTAGTAATTTTCTATCATAATAGTATGTTAATGAATTACAATTTTTTAATTTCAGGATATGCTATTTATGAAGTGCTTGGAAGCTCTGAGCGTAGTTTAATGCCTGATGAAAAGGTAGCTGATGTAATGTCAAAGTGGGAAAGATACCGTGCCACATTAGCTGCTGAAAACACTGGGGCACAGACCAACGGTGGCACTTCTAGTGGAACACTTAGTCGAAGAAATCAACAGGCTCAGCCATCCGCCCCTCAACCGCTGTTTTTGTTTAAGAAGCATTTGTTCCTTGACGAATACATGGATTTAAATGACCCAGTGGAAAAGGAGCTTCTTTATCACCAAGTTCTTCATGGTCTACGATGTGATCGTTATCCTATCACTGAAATGGAAGCTGTAAGTCTAAAACTCTCCCAAAATTTTTCCCATTGGCTCTTATAAAGTATTGTTATTAATTTATAACTTTATTTCTTCATCAGGTTATGCTGACTGCCCTACAATCTCAACTTGAACTGGGAGACTGGGAAGAAAGCCTCTTAGACTACCGTTCTGTTGCAAGCCATTGCCTTGCTCCTCGACTTGTCCCAGTTGTTCCTGCAGAAGCGGTGGTTATGCATCACCAATCGCTCTCAGGCATGACCCCTCCAGAAGCTAAACAAGCTTTCTTAAATCTTATTCAAAGTTGGCCTCTTCATAGAGCAACCATTTTTGATGTTATGGTGAGTTTGAAAAACATCATTCCTTTACAAAATATGTGTTTTCAGTTATGATTTGTAGTTTGTCACTAAAATGTTTATAATTTTTTTCCCCACCAGCAATCTTTTACTTCAAACTGGCCAAGAGTGTTATGGCTGGCAGTGGATCAGAGTGGTCTTCATCTTCTTGAGCATCGTTCAAGAAATGCACTCTGCTCTTATGAGTATGACAGTATCATCAGTTACTCTCCAGCAGTCAACTGTCTCATGATAATCACTGGAAGTGATAGGAAACAGAGTAAAGTCATACTTACTACTTCACAGGTGAGCAAACAAAGGGGAAAATAAACCGTTTCTTATTTTCTTTCTAGGAGTCAAAAGAACGGTCACTTTCTTGTTTTCTGCTATGTTTTCAGGCGTTCCAAATTGCCAATCTCATTCGAGAATACTGTGAAGTTTTGTCTGGCCCACAAGATATCAAGCATCCGCAACAGCAAGCACATCAACAAACTTTGAGCAGGAAACAGAAGGCTGTCAACAATGTGAATGGCAATGGTAGACCTGCAAGCATACTGCACAAGAGCACTCCAATCATAGAACCGCAGCCAAGCTAATTAAGATAGTTAATTGCTTTTGGTTGTGATTTTTAATATTCAGTCAGTGTCTTTCAGTTACCGAATTATCAGTTGCTGTGTCTGTTCACTATCAAATCAAATTTGCTCCCCTCCTCCTAATAAAATGTAGCTACTGAAGTTTTAATATGTATCCTTAATGTTGGTGCTTACTTATTTCACACAATAATTTCTAGGTGGAATATTTTAAGCAAAGTTTTGCTCAGAATTAAAATCTTTGCATGCCAAAGGTTATGATCTCTTATTTCATGATTATTCTTGTCATAATTTGGAGGTTTCTTTTGTTTAACTTTTGAGTTGTGTTGATCTTATGTCGCTTGCTTCCCATGATATGATACACGTTAGTGGCTAGGTTATTTGTAACCAAGAAATATTCTCTTCTAAGTCATAATTTAAATTTTAAACCTAGGCAATTGTAGCTTCAAATGTTTACCATATTGTTGTGGAATATTCATTCCAAGTAGTGGAAGAATAGAAATGCAAGCATAGCGAACGTAGCTGCATTGAGCCCTTTAAATGTGGTTAATTTGTTTTTAAAAAAAGAGAAGTGTTGGACAACACAGGAATTGAGCTGAACTGGTGCGTGTATATTATTGTGGTGTGATCTTTTAAAGCAGTAAGGTCTTGTAAATCAACTTTTATTTGTATGAATGTGAAATATGCTGTGTACATGTAGATGGTGTAAATATGATTATATACTTTGCTAGTTATTGATCAAATTTTTTTTCTTTTAAATAGTTGAAAAAGTTTTGATGAGGAATAGTGTTGGTACTTTGGGTTGGGAGAGATTTCTTGTTAAGGGGATGGAATATGGTCTTCATTTGACCCAAAACATGCTGCCAAACTCATTCTGTTTATGTTTTGTGCATTTTTAATTTATCGAACTGACCCATTTCTTGTTTTAGACAATACATTATTGTATTTGCTGTTATGTTTCTATTTCCCCCTTCACGGTACAAAAGTATGCGTGTGACTGAAGTTATCAAGTGTAATGTTACTCATAACTGCCAAAGAAATAAGAGACGTGCAGTTTAATTGCATTTCTTCCACATTTTGTAGTGTATAAGATGAGTTAAAAACAATGGGCATATTTCATGTTTGAAATTAGTACCCAGAGCTAATAGTCTAATTGATAACTGCCGAATCTTCCTTTTAATATGGTCCAGTCTGAAAAACAACTTTTGCTCATTCTTTCTTGTCATTGGTAAGTTGCCATTATTATCCCTAAGTCACTCCTGTTCAAAAATGAATAAATGAAATGCTCCAATTTTCTTAACATAAGGTAAAATCAGTATTGATATGATGCTGTAATGGGTGTGTCAGATCTACTCTGTTATTTTTGGACCATTAACTTCCGAACAAAAGTTCACTGTGCGTCTGCCAAGCAGTGTCTGTGAGCAGTACCTGCAAGAATAAATTAATGCAATGGTAGCACATGAGTTTTACATCTAGTTTGTCAAGTGATGAATGTGTTGTATGTCTTTATCATCTTTTTCATGTTCAATGTTAAGAAGGAATGAAATTCTTCTTGTTATAAAGCACGAAGTGCTGGTTCATGTTACTGTGTGTTATGCATTGGTGCTGGATGTCTTCTACTGAAGGCGTGCTGTGGCTTCTGGCACAAAATCAGAAATCCTCCAGTTCAGTGTAATCCATTGCATTGACTAGTTCTTTAAGGGTTTTAATCAAGAGAAACCCAAACTAGCCAGAGCCTGTGATAGTAATTGTATGGTAGTCAAGGAAAAGATGATAAAGAGTGATAATAGTATCGATGTACATATTAAAGCGTGAATGTTTGAAGTAATTTTTAATTTCAGCTCTTTTACCTATTTCATGCATCTGTTTAAACTAAGTTACCCTAGCTATTTGTACCTCATAATTTAAATGAGGCAAATCAAAATTACCCCTCCTACATAAGATTTCTGTACTATCAGTAAATGGCTTGTTCACGAGTCTCAGAGGATGGATTTATTTTATTGGTGAGAAAGTGAGAAACCATCTGTTCCAGATTGTGTAGGATATTTATCAGCTTTTGTTAACGTAATGCAGATGGTGGGCTACTGGAGTTCATGCCTGCATTTTTGAAATGATTTGTCATTGTCAAAATGTTAAGATATGCAAATAAATGATAAAATGCAAGAGTAAACTCCAGCAAAGGTAAACTACTGTAAATCAATGAAGACGAGGATTAAAAGTTTTTTCTTCAAAACATAAAACTGATTGGTTTTATTGGATATTCCTTTGTACTAGCACATGTTTTTAACATCCAAAATCCTCACTAATCAAGTCTGTCCAGCAAAGAAATATGAGATGGCAAGTTTCAGACAAACTCCTATTGATTTTGAAAGAAATTAACAATTACATTACTTATAAGTAAATCTGTGAGATCCAACTATAACTGCAACAGGCTTGCTAAAACATCTTTATCACAGACATATTCTTCCAAAACACTTAAAATACAGGGTTGAATTCAAATTACACAAATGACAAATGAACAGAAAATAATACAAATTTGAGATCAGCTATGGAGACTTCAATTTTTATGACCTCTGCTCATCAGCTTACGATGAGCTCCCTGATGAGCTTCCTGATGAACTCCCTGCCTGATCCTAAAAGAGAGAATTTGTTTAAGTTAAAGCCGGTCACTGTACAAAAAAATGCAACTGTAGCAATTAGGAAGTAGATAACGGCCGCACCTTAGAGCTTCCTCCTTCATCAGAATCCTTTGGCGCAGCAGCAGGGCGGTTGAAAAAGGTGGTTATTGGTTTCTGCCATCCTGGAGTTTCCCGTGGATGGTAAGAGTTTCCACCCCCATACTGTTTGTCTGAACCAATGATTATAATAAGTTCACCATTCCAAGATAACTCAATGAAACATTCAATAAAACAAGTTGTAAAATGAGTTTTAACAAACTTTTGCTGTCACCCCCCTCGCCACCACTCCGGGAAGGTGTGGTTGGGAAAGTCTTGCGATCAGCCTTAGCACCAGAGACTAAAATCAGAGACAAAAAGAAAGATTGCAAGATTTGTTATGGTAGTTTGAAAATCAATAATTTCTTGAGAAAAAAGCAACACAGGAACAAAGAAGAGCGAGGAGTTCATGTAAAATGCAGGTTATAAAATAGAGCAGACTTCAAGGAAAACTGAGTACCTTTCACTCCTGCGTCAGCCTTCGTTCGAACCATTCTGAGAACGATTCAATGGAGCTAGCCTACGAAGGACAATTCTGTGTTGACAAGGTGTCGAAACCGCTGCAAAATGCGTGTGATGTCTCGGCTCTGCGGCTCTGCCCTGGCTCTCAGCTGAGTGAAATTTGGCGGGAAAGCGCGGAGACCTCAAGCAGGGCAGACAACCAGGGAACACGAACGCTCCTCACGGTCTGCCAACGCTGACCCATGAAAATTGTCATCTCACGAGGAAAGAAATTCGTCGGAATTTCGACTCCGGGCTTCCTTTATCATGCAAAGAGGCAGAACCAGCGGCAGGAATAATAACACAGCGCATCATCAACTCTTTTCTCGGCGAATAATGAGCATGGAAAGACGTCCGGTGAGGGAAGGGACGCGGGCGACACGGAACACAGGTGTTCGCGTGTGACTGCGCTCGGCTCGGCTGGGCTCGGCTCGCGGGGCGGGACTGCTGGGACTGCGTGCCTCGGATCCTTGCCGAAACATTGTAATCTGATTGGCTGCCTTCCGTGTGGGCGTTGCCGCCGCCGCTGCCGGAGCGTGGCGTGCCGCGTGCGGCTCATCGTTAATGACAACATGCTCATAGCGGTCTCAACTTTGGAGAACCTGACGAACGGGGCAAAACCCGGGGCGCCTGTGCAAGTGCCGGGGTATGCGAGCCCGCGCGACACGCATGCACGCAGAGCGGCACGGGCTGCCTACCCAGCAGGCGCCGTCCGTCTGGGGCTTCGGTCGAGTACCGGTAACACCACGCCGCTGACGACACCCCGTCCTCGAGCGCCCCGCGCGCTTTGGGATGTGCCCCCGGGCCGGCGGAGAGGCCCACAGTGGTTGTTATGACGGTGACATTGAAGGCACGGCACGGCACGCCGGCCTGACGGTCACCGGGAGGCGGGTTCGCGTCCTGGCCGCCGCGGCCGCCGCTGCCGCGCTTTTATAAGGCCCGCCGGGCCGCGCACTTCGGTAGTCGCCCTCCGTGACATCGACCGACATCACCGCGGACCCCGCCACCATGAACACCCTCCTGTGCCTCGCCGGACTCCTGGCCGTCTGCGGCCTCGCCTCTGCCGGGGTGAGTGAGGGCCCGACGACGGCGGCGTCAGCCTTGGATTACTCTGTTGTGACCCCGAGAGTGTGCCCCGTCGCCTACAGGTGGAGCTCACAGAGGACCAGAAGCAGTTGATGGGGCAGCTGCGCGAGGCCTGCATGGGGGAGACGGGGGTGGACGCCGGTGAGTAGCGAGCGCCGAGCGCCGAGCGCCGCTGTGTCGCCTCACTTGCCCGTCGATCAAACGCGTAAACTCGGCGTTATCTTTCCAGCCGCCCTCGACGGCTGCTTATCCGGCAACTTCCCCGACGACCCCAAACTGAAGGTAAAGTACAGTGCCGTCACATCACTCCCTCTGAAACCCTGCTCTGCCTGAAAACATAAAATCACTAATCCGGCCTCATCTCACCCGCAGTGCTACATGAAGTGCGTGTACCAGCAGATGACGGTGGTAAGTACAAGACAGGGGAAGTAGGGTTCCTAGTCCCAAATTTTTCAAAGACGTTTTCGAGCACTGACCGGTCACCTTGCAGATGGACGACGACGGCATGGTGGACGCGGACATGATGCTCACCATGCTGCCGGAGGACATCCAGCCCAAGGCGGAGGGCATCCTCAACGCCTGCAAGGACGTGCGTAAGTACTCCGTGCCCCGTCGGCCGCCGCGGCTAGCGGTGCTTTATTCCTGATCCTGCTTATCGCTGCCGCCAGATGGAGCCGACGCGTGCGACAACGCCATGCTGTTCAACAAGTGCCTGTACGCCAAGGCCCCGGAGGTGAGAACCTCGTCGATCCTTGCTTTCGAATGGAGGCCGTTCTTTTGAACAAGTGAGCTCGGTGCGATAACGAACGTGTTTCTCTTGTCCTTTTCAGTTCTACCTTTTGCCTTAAGAGAAGAGGCGCACGTTTGTGGAGGAAGAAAACTGGTTTCCTATGGTCTGTGGATGACCCAACTTCTTTGATTTCTGTGACTGTATTGTTCTTATCCTATGTAATATAAGCTTCTGAATAAAATGTGCTCGCTGTCAATGTGATAAGTCAGTTTACATTCCTGGAGTGTGAATAGTGAGGTGATCTGGAGAGGGGACTGGAGGTCAATGAATAGCAGCCATAATCAAGACGAACAATTATTAATTAATAAAGTTAAAACAATTATAAAACTCAAATTCAAGGTAATTCTCAATATTCATTTTGCTACAGACAAATAACAGTAGAGATCTTAAATTACAAACAAAAAGGTGAACACGGACATTGCGTTGCAAATGGGTAACAACAATCAGGAAAATGCTTCAGCAAGTAGTGAGTGGAGGGTCAGACTCGGCAGTTGCCGTGAAAATTGCAATTTTCCGAGATTCGATCACTCTCACTTTAGACTGCATTTTAATTTGTACATTGACATGAGACTAGATAAATTATTTCCTCAAAGGAAACAATCCAACAGCTGAGATTCTCGTACAAGTAACCCCTCCTATCGAAATGCTTTCCGGAAAGACAAGGACATTTTTAAAGTAAATAGGAAATACAATTACGAAGTAGGGAGGGAAAGTTTTCGAGGAAAGGCAAATAGGCGGAGATCATTGGACACGGGGAGTACAAAAGAGAAGGGGGTATATTTTTATTTTCCAAGTTCCGATCCGGGGACTGCCAGGGGACCGGGAAAGGAGAGTATACTGAGGATCACAAGGTAGCTTAATCATACACTAGGACTAAATAACTACGGGCTGCTCGTAATCATAATGACAAGGTACTGGAATGTTCCTGAAGAGGGAGAGAGAGAAAGAGCGAGAGAAAACAAATGGGCGGGCGCTGGTTGCCGCGCGCGGCCACGCCAGGCCACGCACGCCTGGTTGCGGGCCATCAGTTTCCACCTCATTTCCGCCTGCTGAATAAAGGAAAAACAAGTCCGTCCCCGCGGTCTCTCCTCTCCGCTCGGCCCCCTTCCAAACTTAGACCGAGCACACGAGGGTATGGCACTGGGTTGGGGCTAAGCGGCAGCCGGCTGCGTGGACCGAGGTCTGCGGCGAGCGCAGGCGGGCGGCCTGCTCTGTGCGCTGCTGTGCATGCTGTGTGCATGCTGTGCGCCCCCAGCAGCGGCGCGCGGGGCTCACCACGGCGAGACGGCGTCGCGGGGGGCGCGCATCGCTCTCATCGAGTGGCGCCCCTCGCGGACCTGCAGTCGTCACTTCTGCGGGCTGGTCTTGCTGACGGCCACCATGGCGCCGGGGGAGGTGGCGGGCCGGGGCGCGGGCGGCGCCGGCGCCGAGGACGCCCGCTGCTGCTCCGCCGCCCACAGCGCCGCCGCGCTGTCCGGCGCCGAGGCCACGGCGGCGGCGGCGGCGGCGGCAGCGGCGGCAGCCCCCCGCAGCGCGCACACCTGGTGGTGCGTCTCCCAGTCCTTGTGCTGGCAGAACGAGCCGCAGTACCGCGCCACGTTGCAGCCGCTGCACGTCTCGTGCGCCTTGCGGCCGCAGTTCCAGCAGCTCTGGAACACAACGTTCAGGTCAGGCTGAGTGTTATGTCGCGTCACGCCGGGCGCCGGAGCGCCCGCAGAGCGGAGGGTAGGCCACCCGGTGGACAGCGGCGTGAAACTGAGACAGGGGTTGCCTACGCGGCACGGACCGTGCTCCGCCAGCTCCGCGCCCCGCCTTGCTCCTCACTTACGTTGGCCGGGTGCTGCGAGGCTGCCTGCGTCTGGGGGAGTCGCTCCGCCGGGGGCGAGTGCCCGTTGTGGGTGACGTGCGGCATGGAGGGGACGGCCACGGGGACGGCAACGGGCACCGGGGCGGCGGCGTGCGCGGCGTCCAGCCGGCCCTGCAGCGCGCCCACGCTGTGCCCGAGGCCGTGCCCGAGCCCGTGTCCGAGCCCGTGCCCGAGGCCGTGGCTCAGCCCCGCCAGCCGCCTCTCCAGGCTGGCCCGCTCGGCCGCCATCAGCTCCCCGGTCTGCGCCTCGGCCGCGGCCACGGCCCGCTGGATCTCCAGGACGGCCTGGCGCCGCACCTCGTTCACCGTTTCCTCTGCGGGAATGAGAAGGAGAATTACAACACGCGCCGGAACACCGCGGCGGCGTTCGCTTTCGTCGACACCAACCTGCGCGGCGCTTGAGCTCGGCGATGCGCTCCTCCGTGTCCTGCAGCGTCCTGGCCATAATCTCGTCCACGGCGGCCTTGATCTGGCGCGACACGCCCCCCGCGCCCGTGAGCGCGCCCGCGAGCGCGGCGGCGCCCGCCACGCCCACGCCGTTCTCCAAGCCGCCGGCCTCCGGTCCGGGCGTGCTGCGCTGCTGCAGGATGACTAGCGCCTGCTTGGTCTTCTCCACCATGCTGAGCACGCAGTTCAGCATCTGGAAGACGAGATGGGGGTCAAGGCGGGCGCAGTACAACGAGTCGGGCCTCCGCCTCGGCGGCGGGTCCCTACTCACCACGTTGATGTTCTTCCACTCGTCCTCGTTGTTCCTGCGCTCCTCGGCCTCCTTGCCGTGCTGGTGCTGCGGGTGCAGGTGCGCCTGCAGGTGCGGCGGCGGCGGTATGTGCCTGGCGCGCGGCTGCAGCACGCCGCCGGCGCCGCCCTGGCCGCCCCTCACCATGGAGCGCTCCGTGGACGCGTGCGCGCTGTGCGCCCGCTTCGGCCAGGCGGACAGGTTCTCGGCCTCCTCGGCGTCGTCCAGGCTGTCCTGCGCGGGCCGCTTGCTGGCGTGCTTGGACGGCGCCGCCACCTCGGCGTGGAAGATGTCGAGCGCCTCGCCGGCCGCGGACGCGGACGCGGGGTCCAGCAGCAGGTGCTCGTGGTGGCGCAGGTACTGCAGCGCGCTCTGCTGGAGGACGCCAAGACCAATACCATCGTGGTTACGAACAAAAAACAGCCCTCAACGGCGCACGCTCACCACACAACGCACATGAGCCCCTTCACGATCGGGCCCTCGTCGCGGTCCTCACCTCGCCGGCGGCCTTGGCGAGGCCGTGCAGCTCCCGCTGCAGCACGGGCAGCTGGCCGCGCAGGAACGGCAGCACGAAGCTGCGCAGCGGGAAGTTGGTCACCTCCTGCAGCGAGTGCTGGAACTCCTCCACCGTCAGCCCGTTAGCCTGCGGAGCGAGAGGCGGATCAGTGGGTGCCACAAGGCCGCAGCACACTGCAGGCGCGAGTTACGTGTTTCCTGGACAGGGAGGGGGCATGGCGGTGCGGGAGGGGGCGGGGCGGGCGACGGCGGACGCGCGGCGCCAAAGTATGCGGGCGTGAAAACATCGCTCTGATACTGTGGCCGCGGGGGCAGAAGGCTCTTGGACGGGACGGGCTCGGTGGCCAGAACATGCGGGGCCCCCACGCCCGGGGCACGCCGCCCGCCCGGCCCAGCTTTACACCGACTTTATACACATTGCAGCAGCAGCTTATGCCGGTTGCTGTGGGCTGGGCTAGGCTAGGGGCACCGGGAAGGACGCCGTCCAAGAGGCGGCACCGGGAGCGGGTCACACACACATACTCACCACAAGGCTGAAGACGAGGCCGCGGACCCGTTCGCCGGTGTCCGGGGAGATGTCGGAGCCAAACTGCACGAGCGTGGAGAGGAACCTCTTCATCTTGGCGAGCGAGCGCGCGGGCGAGAGGGCGGCCCCGGCCGAGGCCACGGCAGCAGCGCCGCCTCCGCCATCGCGTTCGCGTTCGCGGTCGCGGCCCGCCCGATCCCGTTCCCGATCCCTGTCCAGCAGCGACAGGGACAGCGCCAGCGGCTGTCCGGGCGGGGAGGCGCCGCCTGCGGGGAGAGGAGAGAGGTCAGAGGTCAGCTCCAGCCACGGCTCCAGCTCGCTCCAGGCGGCGGCGGCTCGCGGGCCGCAGCGTCCTCACCTGCATTGCCGTCGGGGCCGGGCGAGCCCCCGTTGAGCAGGCGGCTGGTGTAGCCGTTCACTCCCAGGGTGGCTGCGGTGGCTGCGGTGGCCGAGGAGGCCACGGGGATGATGGCGGCCGCCGAGGCCGTCGGGGTCGGCGAATGCGATGAGTGCGAGTGGGCCGGCGACCGCGCCCCGTCTCTGTCTCTGTCCCTCTCGCGGCCTCTGTGGTCCCTGTGGTCCCGGTCCCGGTCCGCGGCCGCGGCGGCCGTCAGGTCGGTGGGGCTGGCGCCGGGGCTGGCCGGCGGCGGGGACCCGGACCCGGTGCCGGACCCGGTGCCGGACCCGCAGGGGGAGCGGCTGCCTCCCCGGCTGCCCGCTCTGCCCAGTGCGGCCCTCAGCGCGGGGCCTGCGGGCACAGCGCAAAGAAAAATAAAATAAATGGCGACAGTATTTACAATCAAAGCACACAAGACAGCCCAGCCATGCCCAGCCTGGTAAAACAAAAAAAGGCCGCGAGGGACAAACACGCGACCGCAGGGGGTTGGGGCCGTGTCGCTACCGGCCTCCGGCCTACGGCCCGGCCCTCGTCCGCGACGCAGCCTCCGACCGTCGGTCACATCAAGATAAAAATCACATCCTCCAGCGTGGGCCGGTGTTTGAACCGCAGGCTGTGGTTCCCCCGCGGCCCCCGTCGCGCCGCGGCTCCAGTTCTGGTCGCCTTACGAAATTTATCGGCGCCATCCTGTTCTTTCGTCTTGCCATGAGTAATGGAGGGATTCCAGGTGCGAGTCGTCGGAATGAGGGGTGGGGGTGGGGGGAGAGGGGGGGGGGGGCGAGGGCTCTCATTGGCTATGACGGAGCAGCGTCTAGATGCCTTATTGCTCGCGCGTACGAAATGATTTAAAACTCGAATGCGACGGCGGCAGCAGGAGCGGACGAGATGGTGGCGTAGACATTGGAGAGAGAGAGGGGGGGGGGAGGGGTTGCTAGCGGTTGCAAGCGAGAGAGTGAGCGAGAGAGATAGCGAGTTCCCCGAGTTTAATTTGCACAGCAGCGGCCTCCCCCGGGCAGGGTTGGTTTGGCGGGGGAGTGCGGTAGAGAGGGGGGGGGGACTCGCGGATTGGAGCCATCAGCGGAACGAGAAAACAATCGCAAACTGCTGCTGCTTCTGTGCGCTCCAATCTTTTTTTTTATTATTATTATCAATATTCACCACAAATCGCCATCGTCCTCATCGCCATTCCCCTCACCCGTCGCTACACACACACACACACACACACACACATACATATAATACACGTTCACGTACACTATCAGGGACGTGTGACGTCGTGTGCGTTCACACAGGTGACGGGGGAGTTTCACGCCCACACACAGATAAGTCGGCTCTCGAAAATGTCCTCTTAGTAACCCTCCGTCAAGGACATTCGGTGAGTGTCCGTGAAGGGGATGCTCGGGGGTGCGCTTGTGAGGAGCGGAGTGGAGGGAGGGGCGCGGGGGTGTCCGCTGGGAGATCTCCAGATCTCGCCTGGCAACTTTTTTTTTTGCAAATCGCTGTAGTTTTCGTGTTCCGGAGTCAAAGTTACGCGAAGAATAATCGTCGAGGGGCGGTCGGTGGCCTCGGTGGCGGTGTGGCAGCAGGGGTCAGCGGCGCCGGGGGCGGGGCCGACATGTTGCGGTGGCAGTCGGGGCAGCTGCGGCCGCGGCCGGACCACCAGGGCCGCCAGTCCCGCTGCTCCGCCATGGGGGGCGCATTGCAGCGCATAACTCGGGATAAAAAACGAGCTTTTGATGGCGTCAAACGAGCCAAACAAAACTGGAATACATTTCGGCGACAAGGTTTGGCCGGGCGGGCGGGCGCCTGGCAGTCTGGCCGGACCCGGGCCGGAGGCAGGGGAGGGGGAGGGGGGGTAGTGCGGCCTGGACTAATTAGGATACGATTGGGGCCGGGCCGCCTGCTGCACGCCGCGGTACGTCACGCGGCGGCGCGCGGCTCGCCGGCAAACCAACCGACCGACCCCAAAATTCATAAACTGCCGCCGCTGCCGCGCTTCCTCTGTCGGTCGCTGTCACTGCAGTGCAGCGGCTGCAGTCCGCCCGCCCGCGGCGCGTGCTGCCCGGGGAACGCTTTTTCCCCCGCCTTATACTCCGCTCCGCCGCGCCTGTCCGCCGCCATGACGGCCGAGTTTCGGACAGCAGCGCTCGCTGCTGGGGGTGGCGGCGGGGGCGGCGGCAGCGGCGGGGGCGCCGCGGGAGGCCTCCGGGCTGCTTTGCTTTCGGGCCGGGTTTGATGTGAGCATCGTGTGGCACTACGCGGCGCACATGTGCGCAGCGGAGCGGCGGCAGCGGCGCTCCGCGTGTGATGGATTGTGATGTTATTCTTTGCGCGTTTCATGCTGTCATTGCGCCTGTGTGTGTGTGTGTGAGTGTGTGTGTGTGTGGATATTCGCCGTCACGCCCCGCCCCGCCCCCCGCGCTGTCATATATATCGCCGCGTGCAACGCCGCCGCCCGGCCCGCTCCATACGCCGCGCCGCGCACTTGCTTCCTCGCGTGTATTTTGCCTCCGCCCAAATGATTAGCGCTGCTGCTGCCTCTGATGCATTGCACGGCCTCGGAGAGAGAGAGAGAGAGAGAGAGCGAGAGAGAGAGAGAGAGAAAGCGCGCGAGAGAGAAAGAGGAAGCGCGCCCTCGCAGAGCCCTGGCAGAGCCGCCCTCCGCCGCGCCGCGGTGCGCGCTGCTCTCTGCGGGGCGCCCGGCCCGGACACAGCAGCACAAAGGCCCGTCCCGCGGCCGTCCCTTCCCGTCACTGTCACGGCCGCAGAGCCCGGCAGGGCTGGCGGAGCGCTGGCAATCACTTCACCTGGCGCGGTGGGCGCTGCCGGCACGCACGGTTCTAATCGTGATGTGGGCGAAGGAAAATGATTTTTAGATTCATTTTCGCCTGCCTCTCTCTCTCTCTCTCTCTCTCTCTCTCTCGCTCTCCCTCTTTATCTTTTACGGTCTCGGACACAGCTGATTGAGCGACTGCGCGCCGCCGCGTACACGCCAACGAGGCGGCACCGATTGGATTACTTTGACGCGAAAGCTGTCGCTATGCGGATCGCTGCCTGCTCCGGGCAGTAGCGACAGCGCCCGCCCGTCCGGCCCGGGGAGGGAGGGAGGGAGGGACCCGTTTAAAAATTTCCAGCCCCAGAAACAGCCCCGTCACGGAACAAGCCCGAAAACGACTCCGTCGGACTAGCCCGCGCGTTGTCCCAGAATGTTACAAATTCAGCACTGTTCTCGGGTGTGGCCCGAGAGCCCGGCTCCCCCGTCCGGGTGAGTCCGAAATGAGTCCGAAGTCCGAAATCGGCTCCCGGCCCAGGGTAAAAATAAAAGCAGTAGAGATCCGTTCCGCAGACAGTTCACTCCTGAACCTCGCTCGCTATCCGTTAGGCTGCGCGCCTCGCTTGTGAGAGACGGCGAGCCGAAGGGGTCCCACTCGACGCCAGGACACACGGCGAAACGATTCTAAGTCCCTGCGGGCAGCGTGTGAGAGGGGGGATCCCACAAAATGCTGTCGCCATCTTTGAATATGTTGATCAGTGGCTCCTGTGGACACTTTCTGACTCGCGTTTCAAACAAACAATTTTTGACGTAACCTATTACTATTTTCTCCCACACCGTCTGCCGCAATAGTCCGTAGCTGGTCAATGACAAGAAAGAATAGATTAGTTATTGCACTTTTTTTAGACACTTGCGTGTAGAATAATGCAAATTTCATAGATGCAGTGGGACCAAATTCAATTTTTGAAACTTCTATTCGGCTTTAGGTACCTAAATTCACTAATATTAACACAGATTCGAAAAATTTTTTAAGTCCTGATAGGTGGGACAGCACCGACAGTGGCCCGCAATCTCGCCTCGGGCTTGTTCCGGAACTGAGGTCTAAGGCGGAGCCGATTTCGGGCAGCCCCAGAATAGGCAGGGCTGTTTTCGGGCTGATCCAGTCCCAACCCATGCACTGCCGGACTTATAGCGGGGCAGCCCGAATACGCATCGGGCCGTTCTCGGGGTAGCCCGCGGTACGCCGGGCTTTTTCGGAGCTTGTTTCGGCACGATACTGGGACTAAACTTTTTTAAACGGGGAGGGAGGGAGGGTGGGAGGGAGGGAGGGAGGGAGGGAGGGAGGGAGGGAGGGAGGGAGGGAGGGTGGGAGGGAGGGAGGGAGGGAGGGAGGGAGGGAGGGGGAGGGAGGGAGGGAGGGAGGGAGGGAGGGAGGGAGGGAGGGAGGGAGGGAGGGTGGGAGGGAGGGCGGGAGGGAGGGAGGGAGGGAGGGAGGGAGGGAGGGTGGGAGGGAGGGCGGGAGGGAGGGCGGGTGGGTCGGGTGCGGGTATGCGGCGGTTGCTGGCGGTTTCGACTTGTGAGACACCCGCTCGCGGGAGCAGGGGGGAGGGGGTACCGACCGCCCGCCTCCGCGCAACTCAAAGCGAAACATAGCCGGGCGAAATTGAATGTCAATCCCAAGGCAGCCGCCTGCACGTTACCAGACCCGCGCCCAGCAAAGCCCTGCCTGCCTCTCCGCCCCTGCCATCGCCGTCCTCCCCAAGTTTTCAATGAGGACGCGCGGAGAGCTCACGACGTCCCGGGGAGCCGGGCGCCGACGCTGACCTCGCACGGGGCGTGACCCCTGCCGGTGCCGGCCCGGGCACCGACAGCGCCTGCCGGGTAGGCAGCCGCAGGCCTCGGCATGCACCGGAGACGTGCGGGCTGGCCTACCCCGGCGGCCGCAGGCGCTCTACGCCGCGCCTGGCAGCCCCCTTCTCTCTCTCCCTCCCTCTCCCAGCTGTTGCCGCCGGTTACCG
This sequence comes from Megalurothrips usitatus, assembly GCA_026979955.1. Classification (NCBI taxonomy): domain Eukaryota; kingdom Metazoa; phylum Arthropoda; class Insecta; order Thysanoptera; family Thripidae; genus Megalurothrips; species Megalurothrips usitatus. The sequence goes on from CM049595.1 coordinate 348,202, forward strand.
CTCGTCCCGCCCCGCCGGCCCCCGCCCTGCGTCTTGGTGGGGTGAATAAGACTCCGGCCTGCACGCGGCGCCGCCCCCGTGTCCAGGAGGGGGCGGCCCCCGGCCCGGCGTCGTGGCGGCACATGTCGCCGATGGCGGCCGGGTCCTGGCCGGGTCCTGGCCGGCGGCGGCCGCACCGGACAGCGGGGCACTACGGCACGGACGTGCAAAAGTTTACCCTCCCCGATGCTGATTTGGGATAAGGAGGGTCCCTGCGGAGGGCCACACGATATGGGGGGCGCATTGCCGTGCAATGTGGTCAGCACGTGTGCAATATGGGGGCCGCGCCGGGGGCCACGCCGGGGGCCTTCTGCGGGGGCGGTCAGCGCAGCGCACAGTCACGAGTGGCGCCGCACTGGTAGACACGCACTCACCCGCCATCATCTTAACCACCACCACCACCATCAATGCCGCTGTGACTGACGAATCCCGCGGAGTCAATCGTGGCTCGCGGCCGCGGAGAGACCAGCCCCCTTCAACACGACACGTTCCTCCCGCCACCCTGACGAGCGACTGCGGGGATGAAAAATGGTTGTGTACCGCAGCAGCGCTGCAGCGGGGCAGCAGAAGGGCAGAGGGTGGGGAGGCCCCCCCCCCCCCCCCCCCCGCAGGGCCGCTGCTAAACGAGTCCGGCTGCAGGCGTCGCATGAATGTTAAGTGGGACGGGATTCCAATGTTTCGGAGGATACGGCCGGGCGGTCGGCGGTGTGGCGGTCATCTCTGTGGCAGGCCGGCCGGCCGGTGGGGCGATGCTCCCTCACTGCACGGCCACCCCGGACGGAGAGGCGCGGCAGCGTGGCCCGCGGGGGGGAACCTAAGCCACGGAGTCACGGCGTCACCGCGCGCCGAGACTCACTCACATCCAGAACATCCACTCTTCTCTCCCTTTCTCTTTGTCTTGTACACATTTTTACGCAATTGCATTTGCATTAATAAATTTCAGATTTCAACTTTCTCTCTTTCTCCCCCCCCTCTCTCTCTCTCCCTCTTTCTCTTTGAGTGCACCGCCTGCTTTGGCAAGTGACCGCAAGCGATGGGGGCGGGCTGGCCGTTCACTACGGCCCCACCCCATACACGCGCGCGGCGGCGCCGGTCCACTACTACTTCCGTCTTTCTCTCTTGTTCTCCGCCTCTCTCTCTCTCTCTCTCTCTCTCTCTCTCTCGCCCGCACAGTTAATCTCCCCCATTGTCAACAACACACATACGGGTTGGTATGGGTGGGGCGGGCGCGCGGCCCCGGGCTGCCGCTGTCGCTGCCGCTGTCGCTGCCGCTGTCGCTGCCGCTGTCGCTGCCGCTGCTGCCAGACTCCCGCCGGGCGTGCAGCTGACCAAGACGCATGCGGCAGCGGCCCGGCTGCGGCCCCGGGGCCCGAGGATGTCGGCTGCCCAGCCTTCCGGGGGCCCGCTGGCGACTCCACTGGGCCCCCGTCAACAGAGCCCCGCACCCACACACACACGGTCACCCACACACTCACACACACGGATGCTGCGGCTCTGTCTGCCCGCCGCCCGACCTTTCTCGTCGCGAAATTAAGGATCGGAGACGCATTGGGCCGAGTTCTTCACGACGTTAGCTCGGACTGGGCGGGGAAGAGAGTCGCCGGAACGGAGCTCCGCCGAGGAAGGAAGCGGGCGACGGGCGGCGGCGGAGCTGAGGCCGCCGGTGCCGCCGCCGGGGCCCCGGGGCCCGGGGCCCGGGGCTCGGGGCTCGGGGCTCGGGGCCCGGGAGTGCGGCTGACGCAAACAGGTGATATATATGCATTCCTATTGTTACGCGGGGCCGGGCCGGGCGCGGCCGTGGCGCGGCGCTAGCGGCGCTGACCGGGCCTGACCCCCGCCGACCCCGTCGGCGCAGCGCGCGGCCCCAACTCCCGCCAGGACCACACCACTTGGCCCCTCTCTTCGCTTGGGAGAGAGAGAGAAAGAAAGAGAGAGAGAGAGAGAGAGAGAGAGAGAGAGAGAGAGAGAGAGAGAGAGAGAGAGAGAGAGTTGGTTGGCGCAGCGGTGGCGGCGGCGGCGGCGCGGCGATGGTGGAGTCCAATTCGCCTCAACACAAATCAAAAACAGGGACGTCGGGAGCAGGCATCGGGAGTTATCGCCTCCACAGAGCCGGCCCCGCCCCGCCCCGCCACGCCACACCAGGACCACGTCGATGACAGGTAGGGGGAGGGCGGCTGTGCCGGCGGGGCCCGCCCCCTCCCCGCCCCCTCGCCGCCCCTCCTCCCCGCCCCCCGCGCTCGAGTCCCCTAATTTCCCTCTCTGCCACTCTCCACGACGTCTGAAAGGAAACCTGCATATTCCGTGCGGAAATGCTGTGCCCCGCGCCGCGAGGAGCGCCGGGGCCGCCGGGGCCGCCGGGGCCACAGGTCGATAGGTGAGCGGAGTTCGGCGGAGTACAGCAGCCACTGATTAAAAAAATGTTTTGTCTTTTCACAAAGGAAATATGTTGGTACAGTAAAAACATTGTCGAAGGAAATTCACGACGAACTCGGCGTTGTTCAGTCACATTTCACTCGGTTTTGGGGTGTCTTGTCCGCTTCATTGTGATTGCACAATGTTCAGACAGGAGAATATTTGAGAAATTCGGCTGAAGCAGTTCGCCATTCACAAGACTTGTGATAATCGGGATCGAAATATTGTGAAGGGAATCACCGTTCTGCGAAGCTGCGTTCTTTGGAAATCAACGAAGAAAAAGTCGACAAAAACAATCGCCGAAAATCTTCGCTTCGATCTCACAAGTATCGGCGGCGAGGCGGAGCGCGTGACAGAGCCCGCGCGCCTCCGCCGGCCGGCGCCCCGTGCACCGGCCGGGTAGGCAGTCCCGCACGGCGGCCGGGCCCGCCGGGCTGCCTATGCCCCGCTCGGCAGGCGCTCGCGGGCCGCCCGCCTCCCGGCTCACCTCACCTGGCTCCGCCGGCCGGGCGGGCCGAGTTCCAGCAGCAGCAGCAGCAGCAGCAGCAGCAGCAGCAGCAGCAGCAGCAGCAGCAGCAGCAGCAGCAGCAGCAGCAGCAGCGGCGGCGGCGGCGAGTCGAGGTGGGCGGGCAGGGCGGACAGGGCGAGCAGGGCGCGGAGGGAGGCGGCGCGGCGGTGCGGGCCGCGGCGGCCATGCTGCTGTCCCCGGCGGACTGCAATCAGGGGCGCCCGGCCGCGGCACCGGGGCACCGGCGGCGGAGTGCGCGCGTACGCAAGCGGCGGCACACACAGGTGTGCGCGGACAGGTGCGCGGGCAGGTGCGCGGGCAGGTGCGCGCCGCCGCTGCTGTTCACACAGAGCGTGCCGCCGCCGCCGCCCCGCCGCCCGAACGCCACGCGCGTGGCGGACACGAGTCCGGACGGACGTCGACCCGGCCGGCGCACCCATTATTTTATTCGTTACTATTTCTAGCGCAACGAAAAAACACACTGGCTCCGATCGGTATTCGAACCCGGGCATCGCCACTGGGCACTGCGCTGCACTATGCTGCGCGCTGGCAGAGAGCCTCTCCCCACCCCCTCTCCACTTCCCAGGCCGCACGGGCGGCGTCTGTTCGGGACCGGCGGCAAATAGAAAACGTTCTTTATCCCCGCAGCAGTGCTAAGTAATGAATCCGTCAATCTTGTGCAGAGACGTGCCGCCAGAAACACTCCCCTCTCCTCCTCCCCCTCCTCCCACTCCTCCTCCCCTCCCCCCGCCCCGACAGCTTCCCGTCCCCCGCCCGGACTGTACCCTTTGATCTTCGCGACCCTGCACCCCCCCCACCTCTCCCACCGAGGACTCTCCCGCGCTCTCTTTCACCACCCCCCTTCCCCCTTCTATCTCTCTTTCCCGCCCCCCCTCTCTATCTCTCTCCCTCCCACTCACTACGTTCGCGAAACTCTCCCAATACGTCTTTCTCTGTCACTTCCCCTCCTCTGTCCTGTATATTATAAGCAATGAGTTTTCTGTCAAACGCACGCTCCGTGTGAACTCGAGGTACAAAAGGGGGAAAAAAGGGGGGGGGGGGGGGGGGGAAGGGGGCGGGGGAAAAAAATCTTCAAACAAATAGTGGTGTGTCAGCGGCAGGCGCTCGGGTCTCCGGTCCTGTCTGTGTCCGGGTCAGGATGCTCTCCGGCCCCCGGCCCAGACACCCCCGCCCTCCCCTCCTCGGCGCCCCCGGGGAAATGTCCGCGCAAAGACCCTGCCTACAGTGCATTTATTTTAACTTGGACCGGAACCGGTGGAGAATACAACTGTAAGTGGGGAGAGCAGTGTGTGTGTGTGTGTGTGTGTGTGAGGGAGAGAGGGAGAGAGAGAGAGAGAGAGAGAGAGAGAGAGAGGGGGGGAGGGGGGATAGCAAGCGCGTTATCACCCACCTGTGGATATCCGAGGCAGCAGCAGCAGCCTTGCAAGCCACGACCACCACATGGGACGTCAACGGCGTTTTGAAACATTGCTCGGCGGGATCGCAGCGTATGAATCCCAACGGAATGCTGGAATGTGAATCTCAAATCCGCGCACGACGCTCATAAGGAAGGGATGCATGGTGTCGTCAGTAGCAGAATTTTTGTACCCACCCCCCTCCCCGCCCTCCAAAAAAAAAAAAAAATTAAATTGGAGGAACAGGAAAGCCGGGAAAATAAGCTACTGGACCCATCGACCGGGTGGGGTCCAGCGCCGTCAGGAGCCTGGCTGGCTCGTACAGATATGGAAATGCTAGCGCCACACAGCCACCGGCACCATCCCGTGTGTGGTCTTTTGGTATGTGTGTGGTCGTTGGTCCTTCGAGTTGACATTCCAATTTAGCGTGCCGTCATATACGGCGGTCGGCAGCGGCGGCCGCACCCAGAGCCGAGGTCCACCTCGATAGCCTCGATATGCTGTTTCCCGGACGGGGGACACACCCCGGCCGTCTCCCGCCAAACGTGAACGCCGCACGTTCGTCGGCGTGCATCCCGGTCGCGCGCGGCCGCGTGTCGCGTGTCGCGTGTCGCGTGTCGCGTGTCGCGTGGCGGCCACAGCACCTCCGCCACGGGTGACACGGTACAGGGGCGGCCCTGGCGGGGCGGCCCGCCGCGCGGCCGGCTTTGTGGGGGAGCTTTTTGGGCGCGACAGGTCTCTCTGCTCTGCTGTGCGGGAACTGCCTTGCGAGCGAGCCCCAGGCGGATGGTACACGAATAACGCGTACGTGTGTGTGTGTGTGTGTGTGAGAGAGAGAGGCTGTGTGTATGTGCGCGTGTCAATGACAGCACTCACACACTGGCACGCGCACTCCGGCCAACAGCGCCACGTAACGGCGCCCCGCGGCCCGGCAGCCACAGCAACAGCAGCCAGAGCCACGGGCGGAGGCGGCCTACGTCTGCGGACAGGGCGGTTCTCAGCGCTCAGTTACTCTCTCAGTACTCGGTTCTCAGCACTCGGGTCCACACTCGGTCCTCAGCACCCGGTTCTCAGCATTCGGTTCTCAGCACTCGGTTCTCAGCACTCGGTTCTCAGCACTCGGTCCTCAGCATTCGGTTCTCAGCACTCGGTTCTCAGCACCCGGGTCTCAGTCGGGCCCCGGGCCCCACGCCTGGCACAGGCGCGGCGTTGCGGTGCGGCTCGCCGCGGCGCGCGCGGGGGGCGCGGGGGGGCGCGGACGAGGTGAGTCAAGTGACAGGTATGACGGCGGCGCCTTGCTCGTTCCGGAATCAGATCGGGGAATTGAATGCCCCGGAAATTGGACGCGCCCTCCCCACTCTGCGGGGGGTAAAAGTAAAGGGATGGAGGAGAAGGAGGAGGAGGGGTAGGGGGGGGGGCAGGTGTCCTCCAAGCTCTGCTGCCATGCTTCGCCACCTGTTCCTAATAACTTGGGCCAAACTCACGGGTTAAGGGGCGACGGAGTGAGAGAGAGAGAGAGAGAGAGCGTGAGAGAAAGAGAGGGCAGGGGAGCGAGGGGTGACGAGGCGGGGGAACAGAGGAGAGAGTTCACTACTACTCCGCTCTCTGCCCGCGATGGAACAAAAACGAGACGAAAATAATCAAGGGATGAATTGCAAATAGGAACGTCAGCCGCCGAACCGCGGCGGTCGGGGCGAGACCCGCGAGGCGAGGCGCGGCCGTGCCGCGGGGTCGTGTCGCGTAGGGCCGCGGCCCCAGCAACTTGGCCGCGACACACGGCGGCGCACGCCTCACCGCGTAACACTATAAATGTCCGTGAGAAAATGTAGCGAAGAACAACGAGACCGAACCCGAAAACAACGGGCGATGAAAAATGCAGGCTGCTTGTAGTGGTGGCGGCGGACGGCGGGCTGTGACGGGCGGTCGTCGCGCCCCTCGGGGGGCCGCACGCGCCACGCGCCACGCGCCACGCGCGCCCCGACATTTTCTGTCATGCAAAATTGATTGGGCAATAAGGGGGACCAAAGTGGCTGCTGCTGACGCGTGGCGGCCGGCCCGGCGCGGCGGAAGAGAGACCGGCGGCGGCGGCGGTGGCAGCCGTCGTAAAATTGACTATCGACTGAACGGCGGGCGGCAACTCCTTGCACTGGGCCGGGAGCGGGGGCCTCAAAGAGGCCGGGCGCCGGACAGAAGCCGTGGCGGTCAGAGGCGGCGGCAGCGGCCTTGTCAGGGTGTGTCCCTTTGAGCTGCGGGGACTTAACGCCCGCGGCCCCCGGGGTAGGTCGGCCCGCACGACGCGCGTGTGTGCCGAGGCGGTAGCTGCCCACCCGGCAGGCGCCTGTCACGGCGGTCAGCATCCCCGTCGTGGCCGAGGCGTGCGCTGCAGCGGCACCGGCACCGGCCCCGGCGGGGGCTGGCCGCTCACGGAAATAGACCAGCCCGGAGGATTAGCGGGACTCCGTCCGTGCGCGGCGCTGTGTGGCGTGTGGGGGCCGGGGGCGGCGGGGGGCGGCGGGGGGCGGCGGGGGGCGGCGGGGGCGGCGGGGACGGCCGGGGGCCGTGGGGCCATCACCGCTCGTCTCGTATGCCCGGGGCCATCATGCAGAGCCTCAGACCGTGGCGTTGCGTGGGTTTGGAAACTCGTCGGAAGGCTGTATGGGAACGGGCAGCTGCGGAGCATGGCCCCTCCGGGCACGCGCGCCCCATCGCGGGCTCCTCCCCCCACACGCCCCCCGGCGGGCTGCACGCCGTACGGGAGCCTCCCAAGTGGTCGGCCGGGTCATTCACTTTGGCACGTAACTTGGATACCTCCATGCCTTACATCGATACCGGGCCTTCCCGGCGGTTGCGCCGCGTGCCGCGTGCCGCACGGGCGCCACTACGGTGACGACCTCGCGACCCCGATTCTTTCTCCCGCTGACGCGGATCACCTGGTTACTGGACGGGCCCTCGTCGCCGGACCGTCCGGAGCCGGGCGGGGACCGTGCATAATGGAGGCAATCGATTAATCGACTCTATCTTTCTCTCGGCGCGCCGATGCCGCCGCCGCCGGAAGGGCGGACGACGGAGCAGCATGGGGAAGGGCAAAGGGAAGGGTCTGAGAATAAACAGCTGGCCAGCGGCGCCTCAGCGGCAGTGGTGGCGGCGGCGGCGGGCAGCAGCCCACCGATACAGCCGGGCGGGCGGGCGGCCGGTGTAAGTCCCTGCCGGGCGTAAGGCTTTGCGGGGCCCCGCCGCCCGGCCCCGCAGCCCCGCAGGCCTCGCCTCAGCCGCGGCCGCCGACCTCGGCGCTCACACGCAGCGATCGGCTGTCCAGATGCTGCTAGTAGTGCATGGCCCGTACGAGGCAGGTCTATTTCCGCGGGTACGCTGCCGCTGCTGGGCGCTGGAATCCAGGTTCGGGTTCGAGCCGGACCCCCCAGAGTGGATTACGACGGGGCAGCGGAGTGTTATGGGGCGGAGCAGGGCGCCGGCAGCGCCGCTCCTTTGATGTTAAATATCGCGAGGCGAATGAGCGCGCGGAGGTTCGGCGTGTCCGCGCTGCCGCTGCCGCTGCCCGCCGCGGAGGGCCACACTCGCCCGTCATCCAGCCGCTGTCAAATCCTTGGCGACGCGGCCGCGACTCGGGAATTCGGCCGCGAACAGCGCGGCAGCCGCGGAACATAAATGAAGCGGGCAGAGCACGGGGAGGGAGGGGTTGGTGGCGGCCGGGGTGCGGGGGCGCGCGGGGGTGTTTCTCCAGCCCGGGCCCCACCACCGGGCCGTGCGCGCGCGGGTGGTGGTGGTGGTGGTGGTGGGCGGCTGGGTGGCATAGTCTGCTCGCTGTTTTCTTTCGGGACCTTCAAAACACACCCGGCGTGTTTCCCAGAAGTCCATGCCTTATCTATCCAGCCCAATACAGCTCGCCAGCCCCCGGCGTGGCGTGGCGTGGCGTGCCGCGGCCGCACCCCTCCGCCCTCCGCCCAGACCGCCGCCACTCCTTGTCAACTCGCGCGTCCTCCCCCCCTCCCCCCCCCCTTCCTGCGCCCGCCCCTGCCATCGCCTCGCTCCCACGCCTCGCTAAGGACACAACGCCCCCCGTGATGAGTCTGTGCCGCGCCGTGTCGGCCACCGCCCGCACGGCCGCCCCTTTTCTTCGCCTTCAAGACCCCGCCCCCTCCTCCGCCCTGAAATACAAACAATAATTATATCATAATAATTATCATTATAATTAATAAAATAATATAATTTTATTCGGGCTGCTGGATCGCACCCCCGCGGCCTGCGGCCCGCCTGCGCTGTACGCGAACAGAGATTGCGGGGCGGAGAGCCGCCAGGTAAGGCGGGGTGGTGGGGAGGTTGGGGGAGGCGGGCCGCCGGCGGGGCGGCGCGGGGCGGCGTTTGTGGCTGCTCTCGCCAGATAAGTAGAGACGGGGCGGCGATGAAGGCCGAGGCTCCGCAGCTCCGCAGGCTGCTGCGGAGGGTGCGCGCCGCTCGGCGCCGCTGCAGCCCCTCGCCGTCGAGTGTTTGGAGAGCGCCGCCGCCGCCGCTGCTGCGCGGCTCCTGCCGGCCGGCAACTAGGAGAGCACCGCGCACCGTCAGCGCGTCCGAGCAGCCGAGGCAAAATCCGCTCAGAAGGCGGAGCGTCCATTCCACGAGGACTGCTGCGACGGCACCACGCCACGCCCCGCCCCGCCATGGCTCTGACCACTGCGTGGTGGAAGGTCCGGCCCGCAAGGCCCCGCGGGGCTACGGAGGCCTACCGCCCCCCCCCCCCTCCCCCGGGGAGGACCCCCCGGGGCGCCCCGAGGCCACGACGAGGACGGCCGTCGGCCACCTGCAAGCGTTCCCACCACCCCGGCCCAGCGGTACCCGTACGGCCCGCACGGGGCCGCCGCCGCCCCCGCCGCCGCGGGACCGCAAGAAACTCACCTGCCTGGCCTGCTTACAGCTCTCCGGCGCCCCGGCCCCGGCAACCAAAGCCCAGCGCCACAGCAGTGACGACATCAGCGAATAAAAACAAAACAATAACAGCACCCAGACGCTGGGTGCAGACGACTCCGATACCGGGCATCTCATGATCGTTTCTCGGCGAGACAGCTCGAGCCCCGAGCCGAAGCTTACAGAGTTGGAGGTGCGGGTCGCGGCCGGGCTGTGCTCGGCTCGGGCCCCTACCCGTCCCTTCCCGCGGCCGGGGCCGGGGCCGGGCCCGGCGGGGGCGCGGGCTCGCGGGTCAGCTGGGCGCGTTCTCACCGTGTAGCTGCTGTGCGGGGCCGGGGCCGGGGGAGGGGGGGGGGGGACCACCGCGGGCTGCGCGGGCTGAGCCGAGAGTGGGGGCATGAAAGGAATAGCGCTCTAGGCGTGTGAGTGCGTGTGCGAGAGGGAAAGAGAGAGGGAGAGGGAGCGAACAGGGACACACCGGCAGACCGTGCATGCAGAGCGACAGAGAGAGAGAGAGAGAGAGAGAGAGAGAGAGAGAGAGAGAGACGAGGCGAAGGAAGGGAAGTGGTAATCGCGGTGCAACCAGCGACGATCCTTTCGGGTCATAAGGGAACCGCCACACGTGCGCCGTGTGTGTCGTGTGCAGTGATACGGCAGGGGGCGTGGCGGGGCGCGCTGAGCCCGGGGCGCCGCGGGCACACGGTAAGGCCCCGCGCCGGGCCGCGCGCGCACGAGCCGCGCGCTGCCGACTCGCTGCTACAACATACTTTACTCAGCCCCTCCATTAACGGACAAGGGCGCAAACTTGGCAACACGAATACGAATAAGGAGTGTGGCAGTGTGCTGCTGGCGCCCCCTACCGTCATAAAGTGGCTCACTATACGGACGTTATAAACCGTCCGCGTCGTGAATTAACGCCCGGAGCCCAAAATCTGGTGCGCCGCGCCGCCGCCGCCCTCAGCTTTTCCCGCCGCTGCGAGCCCCTGCGGATACCGGACGCCGCGCTGCACGCCACACGGACAGCGGCAGGGGTGGCTGACGTGGCTACGTTTTCGTTCGTTTCCAGTTCCTCTTCTTTCTCACTCCGTCTCCACCACCTCTGTTCTCTCTCTGTCTCTCTCCGTCGCTCACTCTTCTCCTTCGCCCTATCAGTGCAGAGAGAGCGGGCCAGGCCTGAGCCCGGCCAGCATCTGCTCTCGCCGTGATAGCACCGTCTGCCGTGCTGCCGGGGGGGGGGGGGGGTCTGTTCGATCTGCACAAACAGCTGTCCCTGCGAGATATGCAGGCTGGTCCGCCGGGGCTGTGGCCGCGATGCAGACCCTTGTTAAGCTTTGCGTGCGCGTTGATGACGCCGAGAGTGTGAGGTGGCGGTCCGCCGGGCCCCTCCCTGCCCCCTCCCTCCCTCCCTCCCTCCCTCCCTCCCTCCCTCCCTCCGACCCTCCCGCTCCCCTTACCTTTTCGCCGTATCCTGCTGGGCTGTCCGCGCCCCTCCTTGCCGTCCGCCGGCCCCGCCGCCCCGCTCGCCCCGCCCGCCCCCGCGCCCGGGAACTCTTCCTTAATCACCTGCTTGCCGGGGTCCATGGCCTTGCGGGGGAGGAGGCGCGGCGGGTCACTGGGGGCGGCCCGAGGAGGGCGAGGGGCGGCGGCCCCAGGGGCGGGCAGGGGGGTGGGTCAACATGCTACGGACACCTGCAAGCACACACAACGGCGCGTCAAGGCAGGGCCAGAGGGACTACCACATGAAACTACGGTGCAGCTAGCGCGGGGACAGCGTCTGGCAGCGCCCGGCGGCCTCAGCAGGCCTCGCTGCAGCCCCGCCCACGCAGCCGGGCGGCCGTCAGGTGCTGGGCGACGAGAGCAATAACGGAATAGAATGACGGCAGGCGCGGCAGCGGCGGGCGCAGAGCCGCTCCTCCTTAATGGGCGGGCCAGCTGCGCAGCTGCGCAGCTGCGGCCCGCGTGGACCCTCTCCAACCCTCCTCCCCCTTGCTCGCTGCGGCCCGGCCACCCCCAACCCCGGCGCGCGCAGCTGTGGCTCGGCGCCGGCTGCGTGGGCCCCGGCCCCGCGCCAGCTGTCCATGCAGCAGTGTGCCGGCCAGGGAGCACTGCTGCCGGCAACTGCGGTAAAGCTCAGCCCGAGGCCCGGCCCAGCGCGGCCCAGCCAGCGCGACGCAGCGAGCTCAGGGTCTGGAGGTGGCAGCGGGCGCAGGCCCCGCAGGCCCCGCAGGCCCCGCAGGCCCCGCAGGCCCCGCAGGCCCCGCAGGCCCCGCAGGCCCCGCAGGCCCCGCAGGCACAGCGCCCCGACTGCTGCAGAAGGCTCCGAGATTTGACTCGGCGAAGATGGACGGTCTGCCCTCCTCCTCCTCCTCCCCTTCACCCGCACCCCGCCCCCCGACCCCCCGGCGGCGCAGCCCGCTGGAGCAGGACCCCCGGCGGCGGCACACCAACCGGAATCTCATAACGAAAAAAAGGGGGGAAACGCCGCTCCAAAAGAGAAATGGCGAATGAATTTTTTTTTCCTGAGGAGACGACGGAGAAGGAGGAGGATGAGGAAAGGAAACGTATCACTTGCAGTCGTGTGACACGTAAGACACGTGGCGCCAGGCGCCTCCCCGCCGCCACACCTGGCCGCGCCCCCAGCGGAGTTATTTCTAGCACGCCAGGTGTCGACCCGCCGTGACAAACCAAATTCCTACCCTCTCTCCTCTTCCCCTTCTCTCTCTCTCTCTCTCTCTCTCTCTCTCTCTCTCTCTCTCACGCACACGGCGCGATATAAACTCCCCTCATTTTCGCGCGGTGCACCACAACCACCACTACCACCACCACCACCGCCACCGCCGCGCCATAACGGCGTGAACTGGCGAGCAGCAGGCGAGGAGAGCCCAGGTGGCATGTCGGTAACGAAAATAATTCGTGCGGGCCGCTCGGATCACGGCTGGGGCCCCCACGGGGGGGCTGCGGGGGCCGCGGGGGCCTCCCTGCCCGCCGCACGACAACCTCTTCGATCACCCGCCGCCGCGCCCCCCGCAGAGCGGCGGCAGTAGCGGTGGTGGCGGCGGCAGCAGCAGCGGCAGCAGTAGCAGCAGCCTCCCCCGGCGTCCCGAGCCGCGCCTCTTTTGCCTGGATCCGGCCCGCCCGGTCAGCTGGGCGCGGGGCGTGGCGCGGGGCGCGGCGGTGGGGTGAGATATGGCGCGGGGCAGGTGCACCTGACGCGACGCGGCGCAGGTGCGCTCCCCCGCGGCGCGGCGCGCTCTGCGGATGAGGGAGAGGGGGAGAGAGAGAGAGAGAGGGCGAGAGAGTAAGAGAAAGAGAGAGTAAGTGAGAAAGAGAGAGCGTGCGAGAGGTGGAGGGTGGGAGGGAGAGGGAAAGAGAGAGAGAGAGAAGGGGGGGGGGTAGGAGAGCGAGAGAAGAAGAGAGGGCGACAGCGCGGGAGAGGCAGGGAGGAAGAGAGAGAGAGAGAGAGAGAGAGAGAGAGGGAGAGAGAGGGTCACTCAGCAGACAGGCAGACGTATCATGTGGTCGCGGGGCACTACCGCTGTGGGAGGACACAGGCCCGGCGGTGGCGGCAGAGCGGCCCGGCGAGCGGTAGGCGGGCATCCGAAAAGGCGGACAAGGTGGGAAGCGCACAGGACATGGCAGGGAGGCGAAGGATGGGGCAGCGCGGCAGCGGCAGCGGCGAGGGCCGCGGGTGCGGCTGTCAGCCGTCAAGTGGAGTTGCTCCGCGGGGCCCGGCCGCCGGCTCTTGCTGGCTGGCTGTTGTTGGGTCGCGTCACGGCCAGGCAGCATGAGCTTGCGACGTGGGGCGGAGGCACGCACGCAACCACACGCCACACACACACAAGCCCTCTCACTCTCTCTCCCTTCAACGTACCCAATCAAACTCCCATTCGTTTGCTCATTTAACTCGTTGCACATGTAGCACTACTGTAAGCCTGTAATGCACCGCCTCGAAGCTAAACCTGGCAAAATCAACCAGAAAATTGCCCTACAGCTGTTCTTAACAACGCTTTCAATACTGTGTGTGTGTGTGTGTAACAGAGGTTGTTACGGGGCAGTGACGGAGAGAGGGAGCTTAGAGGGGTGTGCGGGGGGGGGGGGGGGGGCGTCGGTGCGCTGGCAGGCAAGGTGTGGTTAACCACTGCCGATCGCTCCGGCCGCCCGCCGCCCCGCGCCGCCCCGGCCTAACTATGTGGTCCGTGCCTTTCAGACACGCACTGCAAGCCAAACTAACTACGTGTAAGCCCGCCGCGCAGCCCTTGTCCGCGCGTAAAGTGGGAACAAATTAGTTGAGATAAGCCGACAGCGACGGCCGGCCTGTGTGCGGTAAGCGGCCGTGCTGCGCGGGCGGCCCGGGCTGAAGACTCGGGCGCGGTTTTGTTTTTGCGAGCTCAACTCGACGTCAGGCGGCGAAGGTAATTTTCTCCCTGCTAGGAACAGGAGCGGCCGCAGCAGCAGCAGCAACAGCAGCCGGGAGAACAGGTAGTGATAGCCCGATGGAATTTCGCGTCCAATACCTGTGTGTGTGTGTGTGTGTGTGCGCGCGCGCGGGCCGCGGGGTCGCGGGGCGGCGTCCTGGCGGGAGAGAGAGAGAGAGAGTGAGAGTGAGTGAGAGAGAGAGAGAGAGAGAGAGAGAGGGTGGGAGGGAGGGAGGGGGACAGCTGCTGGCAGTGCTGGCTCTGACGGCAGGCCGCAGACACCACAACGAGAAATCTGCCTGGATATATAGAGAGGGGTGGGGGTTGCCTAGGGCCGCGGGGAGGGGAGGGGGCGCCGCCCGCTGCGCGGTGTGCCTGCGTTTGTCGGCACTCGCCATGTGGCCAAGTCTGCGCCCCGCTCGCTCCCGGCCCGTAGGCTGGTCCCTGTCTCTGTCGCACTCATGGCCCGCCCCGTAAGAGAGCGACAGAGAGGTCCGAGACGAGAGCGTTCAGCCTGCTGGCCTCGCCAGACCCCATGCCCGCCCCCATGGCCCGTGGCACCCGCGTGTGGCGTGGCGTGGCCGCGCGTGCCTGCCCGTGGCTGCGCCGTGCCGTGCCGCGCGGGCCGACGCTGTGTATGTGTGTTTGTCAGCCGTCAAGTTTCCCGGCAGCGCAGCAGTCCGGAGGGGTGGGGCCGGGGGCCGGGGGCCGTGGGCCGTGGGCCGGGGGCCGGCGGTCCGGGCGGGGCGCGGCGTACAGGTGGTACAATGTGCCGACGGATGCCGCGGCGTAAACTCCTAACTCCTGGCCCCGAATGCGGTCAAGACCGGGGAAAAGTGTTGGGGAGCGCGGGATACGCACCTGGCGGGCCTGGCGGCGGCCGGCTGGACCTGGCACATGGCAGCCTCAGCAGCCGGGCCGGCCGGCCGAGACCGTTTCCGCCGTCCCGGCCGCGCCGCGCCGCGCGGTGGCAAAGCCACGCCCCCGAAAACTACCGACTACACCGCGCGGCGGCGGGGGCGGCAGCGGCGGCATCAAAGCTTTCACACAGGGAGAGGGGGGCGGGAAGGGGAAAGGAGGGGGGAGGGGCAGCGCCGGACTGAGGGGCGGAAGGAAGGAAAGTGTGGGATGGGGGGAAGGGGTGGGGGCACGGCGGGGCACTGCGGGGCCCGACGGTAGAGCGAGTGTCAACAGCAGGCACACAACAGCCACGACTGCGAGGCGTGTCTCACCCCCACCCCCTCACTCGTCTCTCTCTCTCTCTCTCTCTCTCTTCTTTCTCGCACCCATGCCCCCCCCCCGGTCCCCTCTCTGCGTCTTTTTATTCCATTCATTTCACTTCTCCCATTCGCGACCCCCCGCGCCGTGCGACCCCGCGAGTAGTCGGCGAAATAACTCGGCTGCCGCTGCGTACGCCGCGCCGAGAGAGAGAGAGATCCTTATTTCCAGATCAATTGGGGATTGAATAGCGGTCTGAGCTGCACGCAATGAGTTTCGCCTTATTCGCAGCTCGGCCCGCCTGCCGCCTGCTTGCTTGGCCTGCCTGTGACAGAGCTTGTAACGATCAATCAGCGTGCCTTTTGAAAGCGGAATGGAATGGGACCGCGCCGGGCCACCCCTTTCGCTTCCAGCGCTGCATTTCAGCAGCAGACGCACCGCGGCACGCCGCACGGGGTGGGGTGACTCGGGTCGGCCAGTAAACAAAAGAAAACGAAGGACCTGCCGCGGCTGTCCGGGCTGTTAGCTGCGCCACATGAAGCAGTCGGAGGTACGGCGGTCTGACTGGGTGCGAGAGAGATGGTGGACGCCCCCCACTTTGACCGCGGTAGTGCAAGAGTGAGATGCCCGATGGCCCGATGAACTACTGCTGGAAGCAGTTCGAGCGAGTTCGAGGAACGAGTTCGAGGAATAACCTGCCCGGCACAGTGATGTGTGAGACAATGAACAGAGGGAGAGAGAAAGAGACAGGGAGACACTGACAGCGAGAAAGAGGGCCAGATAGAGAGAGAGACAGACAGACAGACAGACAGACAGCGTGTGCACGCGAAAAGCGTATGCGACCCGACGAGATAGACCTGAGGCCTGAGGGGTGCGTCTTGGAGCGCCAGCCGCGGCGGTGGCAGCAGCAGCAGCAGGCGCGTCTCGCCTCGCCCCCTGCGACGCCGCCGGCTCCGGCTGCCCCGGCCAGCCGCCCAGCTCCGCCAGCCCCGCGCGCTGCGCGCTCAGCTGTCACCCGCAGTCGCACGACAGGGGAGGGGAGGAGGAGGGAGGGTGCAGGGGTAGAGCAAAGCCAGCCAACAGCTTCAAGAGAGGAAGTAAATCTCACTCATACAGAGGCCAATGCCAGCGTGCTGATAAAAAGCTAGCCCGGCCCGCCGACTCTTGATTGCGACAACGCGGATTCCGTCACTTCACCTGCCGATTCGGCAAGTGCTTAACACACGCCTGGCGTGTCTGCACTGGAGAAGGCCACCAGGCCGGGTGTCGACCGGGGGGAGTTCGTTGGTTTCGCAGGGTAACCTGAACCTGTCCGGGGGCCAGCTTAAGACCCCCTGCTACCTGACATCTTATTATTTCCAGGCGGCTTACAAAGGACAGAGTTCCGAATGAAAACAAATGGAAAATCATTCTTTAATATCGCAGATTACGGTAAGGTAAAAATCAAAAGGTTTTTTTTTTCAGTGTCCGCAAACACTCGACCCCGTCCTCTCTACACAATAGGTATTTCCGGCGAGGCTCGGGAACGGAAGTGAGAAGTATTCGAGTATTCCCGTTCGAGCCTCATAGGAAATGCCTGTTTGCGGACGGTCCCCTGAGGCGGACCTGCAGGAGCAATGCCCGCATGAAGCGCGGCGCCTCCAGCCTCCTCCGTCTGTCTCTGTCACTCCGCCTATCCGCGCCAGCCTCTTGTTTCTCTCTCTCCCTCTAACTACGCCCGCAAGCACATAACCGACCAAGACGCTGGGCTGCTGCTGCTGTGCGGGGTCGTCACGTGGGGGCAGGCATCCATACACACGTGTGCTGTCCGAGCGCGGCTGTGCGGGCGGGGCCGGCGGGGCTGGCTGGGCCGCGCCATGCAGGTCGGCCCTGCCTGCCCCCGGCGCGACCTCCGCCAGCCCCGATTATGGCAGCGAAATTTTGCAAGGATGCAGACTACTTGACGGTGGCAGCCTAACGGGTTAATTATTTTTTAAAAAAATTATGTTTCTGACAATAGGTGATGGGAAATTTAAAACTCTCCATCATCAATACTATACACTCAACATCGGCTATGTGAAATTTAAAATTATCCTAATCCATACTCCCTACTACGTACCAGACGGCCGAACCAACTCCAAAAGCGTTACGTAATGACTCTTTGATAAGGCATCTAATCTGCTGTTGGTGCTGCTGAAGCTGTAGTGGGGGGGGGGGGAGAGTGGGAGGAGGGGGGGGGGGGCGAGTTGGGATATCGTGTTGGGATAGGTACAGTTGCTAAAGCCGCCTTTTTGTACAAGAACTCTGCTGTGAAACGATCGTGGAACAATGTGGCTGCACCTCGGGAGATGTCGGGGTGCCCGGACCTGACACGTGGGTCCGGTGGAGACTCCTAGTGTAGTGGTGTCCATATTCAAATTCCTCACTGACAACTCGTCTAGCACTCAAAAGTCACAGCCTACGCTGCACTTCTCTACCGCCAGACATGGGCTGGTTTTACTACGTTCAGCAAACTCTTCCGTCTCGTCCCCACACCACCACGACGGCCCTCACATCCTTACCGGCGGCGGCCGTCATCCTCGGGGCCTCACAGGGCGTCGACGGCGTCCTCGTGTCCTACCTGCCCTGCCGGCCTGCGTCGGCGAGCCGCCTCCCGCAGCTCCAGCTGGACAGCGGCGGCGGCGGCGGCGGCGGCGGCGGCACTACTGGCTCTCGGAGCCGCGCTCCTCCCACAACGCCGCCACCACCAACGATAACCACAACCACAACCACAACGTGCGCGCGGCGACGGAGGCGAGCTCGGCGGACGGTGCGTGGCGGCGCGGCGCGGGCTGCCTGCTGACGTGCACGCCGCGGCGGTGGAGCTCGGACTGCCTGGGAGCTGGCTGGGGGCTCGGCGGCGGCCGGCGTCGCGCGCCGCGCCGCGCCAGCGTCGGCGGGAGCCGCGGCAGCCGCGGCAGCCACTCCCCCTCCGCCGCACCGACCGCCCGCATCCCCGGCAGCCAGCCGGGCCGCCAGCGGGCCGCCACACCTCACCGCGACCCGCATGCAGCCGCGCGGCACGCCGCTCTGCCACGCTGCGGGTGCGGGGAGAGAGAGAGAGAGAGAGAGAGAGAGAGAGAGAGAGAGAGAGAGAGAGAGAGAGAGAGAGAGAGAGAGGACATACCGGTCCAGGTCCACATACGCGGAGCATGCGGGCAGACACGACCCGCAGCCGCGCTATGAACTGTCTGCTGACCCCCCCCCCCTTTCCACCCGCTCCCTTACCCCCTCCTTACCCCCTTTCCAAGCCGTTCACGACGCGGAAGGTCCGTCCGTGGGACCGCGACCTGCCCATATAATGCGGGGAGGCACACGTCAGAGAGCGGGCCGAGGGCAGCGGGCTGTGGGCTGCGGCGTGGCGCGGCCCCGTGCAGGTGGACTGTCCCGCGGCGCACCGGTGCAGACGGGTTGCCTGCTGGCGAGGCGCTCCCGGGGGACACACACACGCGCTCTGTACGCGGCCGTGCGGCGTCCCCGTCCCCCGTCCGCGCCGCGCGCAAGCCGGTTCGAGCCCGCCCTGCTGCTCTCCGCGCTTTACATTTCCCACTTTCGTTTTTTATTATTTTTTATTCTTATCATTTTAATAAGCGACTTTATATTCTCCTTCAGCTGCCGGCCGCAGATGACGCCGTGCGGACGCGCGCAACGCGGCGCGACTTGCCCCCTCCCCCCGTCCCACTGGAGCTGGAGCTGGAGGGAGACAGAGCGAGGGTGTGCGCAGGAGTAAGGGAGACGGCTGGCAGAGAGAGAGAGAGAGAGACAGAGAAAGACAGGGGGAGTGGGGGGGGGGGGCGTTGGTGTCATCTGCCTGCATCCCGGTCCATCCCTCCATGGAGGCCTCCGGGTGCTCCGGGGCCTTCCCCAGCCGCGCCGCGCAGCAGCGGCGGCGGCAGCAGCGGGCCGCTACGCGCGCGCACTGCACAGCTGCTAGCAGTACAGGGCGGCCGTAGATTGGTCTAAGCCGTGTTGCTCACATCTGCGTCCTCCCAGGGCCGCCGGCCCAGCCCCCAGCCCCGCGGCCCCGCGGCGCGGCGCCGGCTCCCCAACCCCTGGCGCTCCGCACCCCGCTCCACGCCCCGCCCCGCACCCCCCGCGAAGAGAGGGCTGCACCCTGTGCGCGCGGAGGACGCTGTGCTTGCAGCCCTTCCCTCCCCGTCCTACTACCCGGCCGGTACCGGACCAGATACCCCCCATGAAAACACCAAAAAAGCTGTTTTGACGAACCTTTGCTTTGGTTTTGGAGTTCTTTGGGACATCTTCAGTGAGATTGTACCCGACAAAATTTTTTCAGCCGTGTGTTGATTTGGCGTGGACCGTCTCCGTACAATGCTGCTCGGCGCCGAACCCAATCTAGTTTAACTCCCCCCCCTCTGCCAGGCAGGTCACCGTTGGGGAGGGGGGGGGGGGCCTCTCCAAAGCACTGCCCTGACCTCAACACCCTCGGAGCGTCGCGTCCGCCCCGCGCCGTAAAACGGGATCCTGATGTATCGGCCGGTTCTTGCAGCGGCGGCGGCGGCGGCCTGTGTGCGGCGGACGGCATGCGGGGCCTGAGGCCCGGCCAGGCACTACGGGGCCGCGGCTGATGTCGGCCGGAGCCCCGCCTGCTTTGCGTCCGTCATGGCCACGCCGAGAGCCAAGCGCTGCCATGCGCCCGGACATCGTTCCGCCTTTTTACGGCGCGGCCAGAGTGCGCCGCGGTGCCACGCCACGCCACGCCACGCCGCCGGCCCCGCCCCACCCCGCCGTCCGCTTTGGCCGCGCTGAGGTGCCGCGTACACCAATTATGTGGCGCTCGCGCGTCCGCGGGCCGCGGCAAAAATGTACGGAATTTTCGAGCGGGCTCCCCGGACGGACGGACGAGGATCTTTGCCGGAATGCTATTAAAGAGCCGTGATGGACGCGGGCGGAGGCGGGCGGAGGCGGGCGGAGGCAGGCGGCTGGCCCGCACACCCGCACCGACCGGGGGGCCCGCCGGCGGCGGCGTCTCTGGGCGCAACTACTCCATCCTGCCGCCACTGCCGCTGCAGCCGCCGCGCCAGACCTCGCCCACCAGGCGGGTCCGCGTCCGAAAGCGACGCGCCGCCGCGCCGTCCCTGCAAAGGGGTGATGCGGGCCGGGCGGCGGCGCTGCGGACGCGGCCCTGCGCGGCGGGCCCGCAGCCCCAGCCCGCTTCCTTCCTCGGGCGCTGCCGCCGCCGCCGCCGCCGCCGCCGCCGCACCGCGACCAGCTGTGACCAGCTGCGACTGCTGCTCCAGATGTTCCCAGCCGCCTACTCGCTGCCCTCCCACCCCCACCCCCACCCCCTCCCACCTCGGCGCGTCTACTTTTGCCGATAATGGCGGTGGCACTGTTTATGCCGGCCCGGCCCCGGTCGCCCACTGGCGCCTTTCCTTATTCCGCGATAGCTGTTTTTGTTTGTCATGATTAATGCTTGGCGAGCACCTGCAGCCTCGTCGCCCCCCGCGGAGCCGTAAGACCCCCAGCGAACCGAGCGGAAGGGTGGCGCGGCCCGACCGGCCCAGCCCTCCGCAGTCACAGCGCGATCAGTGCACACGCCTTCCTCTCCGACTGGTTATTTCCGCCCGTGCAAAAACATAAAATAAGTGATAACACGGTGGTGATGATGATCTAGTGCGGCCCGACGGAGACGCATCGCGGCCCGCGCGGCTGACGGCTGACGGCTGACGGCTGACGGCTGACGGATGGGTCCCTGTGTCCCCCGCTCCCGGCGGCGTGTGTTTTAAAATCATTTCACGATGGATCCTTGTCGTCCTCGTCGCCTCGCCGACTGCGGGGCGACACCCCATCCTGATGTGGCGCCGGCGCCGCGGCTGGCCAGACAGGCTGGCGCCGCCTGAGGAGGGGAGAAGAAGGAGGAGGAGGGAGGAGGCTGTTAATCGTCTCTGCGCCGCGGCCCCGCGTCGGCGCCTGCTGCTGCGTCGGCGCCGGCTTCTTCTGATCGCCCCCGAACGCGCCGCGAACACTCCGCGACAACACGTTTTATCTGCGGCACGTCCGCGTCGTGTGACGGGTCCAGGGCTCCGCGGCGGGGAGGCCGCGCGGGAGGCGCCGCCGCCCCGCGCATCGCGTTCGACGCGGAGACGCGCGGCATTACGATAGGCGTGCGCGGCCGCTCGCTTCCGGACGGGCCCCCGGCCGCGGGCACGGCGGGCACCGCGGGCTGCGCCGGCCCAGACGAACGTGCCTAGCGGGCTGCGCGCGGCCTTACGGGCGGCTCATGGCGGGACGGGGCGGGGGGCTCCGCCGGGCTGCGGGCCGCCGGGCCGCCGGGGATGGATGGAGTGGAATGGGGGCGTGCGGGTGCCAGCCTCGGCTGGAGATCAGCCCCCCCCCCTCTCCCACTCCAATCTCGTTACCGCACGCACACAAATCATCTCTCTCGCGCCTGCAATTTGAAGCGGGTTTCGTTATTGTTCCTATTAGTTCATGTGCGCACCGGTTAGTCTGAGTACCGAGTACCGGCAGCGCAGTGAGTGCGAGTCACCGCGGGCCGTCCTCTCTCTTCTGCCCCAAGTCGATCCCAGCTGAAAAGATGCCGCGGTCGAAACTCACGACAACGCAGCGGCGTGCAGTCAATACGGGGAATGGAATAATACCCCTCGCTACTTTGGGGACAGGAGGGAGGGGGGAGAATCCACTTTCCCATAAACGGCTCCTGTCCGCCCATTGTTTTTCTCACGCTCCCCCCCGTCCCCGCCCCGCCGCTCAGCGCCACGCCCCCAAATGAGCTGGGTTGGGGTGCTCGGCCTTGCTTGCTTGTGTCGTGGGATTTTTGCCATCTGTATGAAAATTAGCATGGTAAGTAAAATTCCGTGAATGGAGGGCGGTTTGTTGTTTGGAAACGAGATGAAGAGGGCCGCGAGAGTGAAGAGAGAGGAAGGGGAGGGGGGGGGTGAAAGGGTGGAGGAGGCAGAGGGGGAAGGGAGGAGGCTGGAGAAGTTCAAGTGAAGAGGTGAAGGGAAGGGGTTAGGAAGGGGGCCCGGGGGGGGGGGGGCAGGCAGCCCCAGAGTGGTAGGCCGGTACTCGTGTGGCACCGCACGGCCGGTAACCCCCCACACCGAGCCGTGTTTCTCCCACGACCCCCCGCCGCCTCGGGTTTTCACACCGGCACGACACCTTCACACAGATCAACGATTCGTCGATAAGTCCCCCGCGCTGCCGAACACTTTAGGCGGCGCGTGTTCCTGGCTGCGATGCCCGGTAAGGATAAGCGGGGACGTCTGCGGGGCCTTGTGTAGTTCGTCAGCAGCAGCAGCAGCAGCAGCAGCAGCAGCAGCCGGCGGCGGCGGCAGCCAGCACTCGGCGACGGCTCCTCCTCCCTCCCTCCGTACCCTCCACCCAGCGACATGAAACAGGCTCTATGCTTCTGCTATGGCCAGGCCAGAGCCCCCCCCCCCCTCCCTGAGGCTCTGGTGTCTAGGGAAAGAGAATAAAGAGAGAGAGAGAGAGAGAGAGAGAGAGAGAGAGAGAGAGGCCGTGCAAGGCGTTGCTGTTGGCGGCATGTTGCGCTGCAGGCTCGGCGCCCGGCTGGCCAGGCCTGGCTTCCCCGCCACACTTGCCCTGCCCGGCCGCGGCGGAGCGGAGAGGAGTCAACAGGAGTCTGGCCAGAATCGCGGGCGGTGCGGCGAGCTGCGAGCCGCGAGGAGACGATAACCATCTCGGTCCCGGCAGCATCCCCGGCGAGGACGGGCGGCTGCCTGCGGCTCCTCGCCGCCGGCGAGCTCGCGGGCGGAGGACATGCAGGCCCCACGCTCTGTCGCTGTCGCACGGTCCTCGGCGTCAGCCGGCGAGACCTGCTCAGCGCCCGGGTGGTGTCCTGCGGCGTCCTGGAGAGAGGGAGGCGCCGCGCGCCGCGCCCGCACCGACGTCAGGGCCTCCTGCGGCTGGAGCGGGCTGGAGCGGGCTGGAGCGGGACGGGCGCCCACCGCTGGAGCCACTGGCACCACGCAGCCCTGGGCACAGCTGAGGGCGCACGCGGTGTGCCGAGAGGGGGGGGGGGGTGGAGGCAGGGAATTAACAGTCAAAACTTTATTAATATCCGAGAGGGTTACAGACGACGTAAGCAACAGAAGGAAAAGAACCGCGCTCCTTCCCCGCCCGCCCCTCATCACCGTGGGCATGGGGGGAGGCAGCAAGGTGCTCGCGCTCCCAGCCCCCGCTGTGCAGACTGCAGGCCCGAACACCTATCGCGTCCTGACGTACGTCCCTAATCATTTTTCTTGCGGCGCTGCGCATCGACATACGTCCTGCGGTTTCGATGACGTTGCGCGAACATTTTGACTGGGCAAGGTATGAGAGGAGAGGTAGCGGGGCGGGGGCAGGGGCGGGGGCAGGGCCGGGGCAGGGGGCGGGGGCAGGGGCGGGGGCGGGGGCAGGGGGCCGTAGGGTGGGATCCTCAAGCCGGCCGTCGTCGTCGCAGCAGCCATCGAGGAGGAGGAGGAGGAGGAGGGGAGCCGGCCGGAGCCAAACCGCACCGCCTGGACCGGCCATGCCGGGGCCGCCGGGGCGGCGCTGCCGGGGGCGGCGCTGCCGGGGGCGGCGCTATGCTGCCCAGGCGGCGCCGCGGGCCACATCTGCAGCCACACTCAGCACCACATGGCGCCCCCTGCGCCCCGCCGGCCCGCCGGCCCGGCCGCACCAGCAGTGGCCCCTGCCCCCGCACCGTGCACTCGCCCCGCCCCCCCCCCCCCCCACGGACCCCCCGTGGACTCCTGCCTCCCTGTCACCCCCCGTTCACTTTCTATTTTTCCTGGCGGCCGTGCCCCCTGAACATGCCTCATGGACATTTCTTGGGAACACCCGTAAGCAGCGCCGGGACCAACCGGGGGTCGCCTCCCTCCCTCTCCCTCCCCCCCCTCTCTCTCTTTCTCTCTCTCTTTCTCTCTCTCTCTCTCGCTCTCTTTCTCTCTCTCTCTCTCTCTCTCTCCGAAATCATGAACACGGCCAAGAAAAAAGAAAGCAGAAGAATAAAGAGGAAAGTCACGGAAATGTCAGTCGGAAAACAATAAAATGCAGGGGAAAAGAATTAAGGAATTAAAAAAGATCGTCGAAAAAACATTGAAGTACATTGAACAATTTCGAATGCATCGGTCCACGTCCGCGCTCCGCCCCGGACGCCGCCCGTCTCCCCTTCCCCTCCTCCTCTGGGCGCCGCCGCGCAGCAGCCCCCAATCTTTCTCCGGGTGGACCCAAACTAAAGCGCCTTTAATACCGCTCATTTCTCGGTTTAGGGCTGGCCGTGCTAACGCCGCTCTAACGCCGTGCTAACGCCGTGCCGTGCCGGGGCCCCTTTGGGGCCGCGGGGGCCGCTGGGCCGGGGCTCAGCGCGGCGGCACGGCCCAGCGGCCCAGCGCCGCGCGCCACTCGCCGCTTTACGCCCGGCACACCGGTTGCAGAGGAGCCTGTGCCCAGCAGCAGCCCGGGCCCCACCGGGGCCCACCCACCCCTCCAATTTGACCTGAAGTTTTTACGACATTTTTGTTTCGAATTTTAGTAGTGCCGCTAAAAACAAAACGCCGTTTCCTAGCGCCAAGAGAAAAAAAAACAGAAAAACGAGCTTTCGGTCCGAAGTCGGCTTTTTAGCCCAACAATAAAAGCGTTAGTAATTTTTTAAAAAACACGCACAGGTAGATTTTTTTAAAACCGGAAAGATAATTGTGTTAGGCGGGGTTCTTTACAAGTATACATCTGAGCGTCCTCGGAGAGCCGGGTGGAGTCCCTCGCGGCCCTTCGCTGCTGGCCGCCTCAGCTGCTACCTCGGCACGGCAGCGGTGCCCAGCGGTGCCCAACGGTGCCCAGCGGTGCCGCAGCGGCGCAGCACTGCTGGACGGCCGCCGAGCATGTTTTCCTTTTGCTCTCATTTATCACTGCAGCACACACAATGTGCACCCGGGCCGGGTCCGAGCAAGCCGTGCCGCCCCCGGGGGTGGCCGCGCCCCTCCACGCCCCGCCACACCCCCAGCCAGCCGGGCCGCGCTCGCACTCCATCCGCACCAAGGAACTAATAGTTTTTGGTGGGCGGCGGCCGCAGCCAGGCGCCCGCTGCGGGCGGCGGCGCGGCGCCCGGCATGCCGCAGCAACACAAAGGATCGCCCTCCCTCACACTGCGAATGTCTCGATACAGCCGCACGCTGCACATAATCAAGCTCTGTCTCACTCGCCCTGTACGAGACGCCCCGTGAGTGCGAGAGCGACGACAGAGCTCTTGAGGCGCGCCGCACAGCGCCTGCGAGGCAGGCAGCCCTCTGCTCCCGCACGCGCGGGTGCTGCGCGGCTGGCCTACCCACCCGCGCACGGGCGCCCCGTCGTCCAGGCTGCACAGGCACACCGCTCGGCCCTCATCCGGCGCTGCGGTGGCGGTGGTCGTGTCGTGAGCGAGAACCTGCGCGCATTCCACACCCATCAAGAGCGTACACAACAGTCGGGGCGCGAGAGGGTTTGATCGGCTATCCATCTTAGTCTCCCTCCCTCTCTCTCTCTCTCTCTCTCTCTCTCTCTCTCTCTCTCTCTCTCTTTCTCTCTCTCTCTCTCTCTCACACACGCACACACACAACCTCTCTTTTCTCTGCGGACACCAGCTGTAGCAGCGACCCCCTCCGTTCCCCTTCTCTCTCTCTCTCTCTCTCTCTCTCTCTCTCTCTCTCTCTCTCTCCTTCCGATCCGGCCCGCATTTTGTCGCACTTTTTCCCCCTCATGGCGAACACCTGATTCCCTCTCATAGTGCGCCAACGGCCTCCCCCTCCCCCCTCCTCCCCCTCCGAACACCTATTCCCTCTTCGCGCCGCGCGCCGGGCGCGCGCAAGACGCGAATGTGTTAGAGAATTTGCACGATAAATCAGGGCGAGGCCCTCTCGATATGGCCTGGCCTGATACGGCACATCGTGCGGCGGCGCGGGCGGCGCGGGCGGCGGGCCCCAGCTGTACCAAGACGAAAGCGGGCGCGGGCTGCGGCAGGCGTTCCCCGGCGCCGCCGCCGTTGCTCTGCTGCTTACACAACGCACGCACAATCAGCGGCTGTAGGCAGCTGTAGGCAGCTCGGCCCGGCCGCGTGCACACCCGGTACACCGCATTACCGCACCCCCTGCCGGCTAGAAAGGTCACCGCGGTCACCTGCCAGGCTCCCGCGGGCCTCCCAGGCCCCGACGAGGTCCCTGCATAAAGGTTGCCCCCCGAACGGTGCGTGCGCTTTTCCTTCGCTGCAAAACGACCTTTCTTCCGATTTATTTTCGATCCCGATAAGTTCGTTTTGGCTCCAAGCCTAACGCCGTCCGTTTCGTTGGGCCCGCAAGGTGACATTCCGGAGGGCGGCGCGAGGCCGCGGCCGTGTTCTTGTGCCGGACGCGGTGAGCGGGCGGGCGCCTCCCCGGCCCGCGGCACCCGCGGACAGGCCGACGAGGGCGCCGGGCCACGGAGGTGGGCTCCGGCCTGCGTGCACGGGGGTATCCTCAGAGGGGACTGCGGGGCTGGAAGGTGTGCTTGATAGCCGTATACGATAGTGTGCGAATGGGAGCCCCCCCCCCCACCCGCTCCCCGGCGCGGGGGACGCCGGACCCAAAGGGGCTCCCAACTGGGCTCCGGGGGGCGCGGCGGCGGCGCCGCGGCGCGTCCAGCTGCCAGGCCGTTATTGCGCCCGGCGGGGGAAACTCCTCAGCAGAAAACCGTGCCGATAACGCAGCCGACGGATCGGCGAGGGCGGCGGCGCAGGTGCGAGGCGGGTTCGTGAGAAGAACTGCGTGCGCGCACATCGGCAACGTCGGCACTCACGTGGGAGCACCGGTAACGCCCTCATAGTATGGGCGCTGCGGTCGGAGCATCTCATTCTCCGGCCGGACGGAGCACCCCGCGCGAGCCAGCGCAGGTAGCTACTCCATGCATCAGCCGCCGCGGTGGCGCCATCTTTTGGACACCTCCGCCGGGAAGGTAGGCAACAGGGGCAGTACAGCCAAGTGATGCGGGCGCGGTCCGTCACTA
Source organism: Megalurothrips usitatus (assembly GCA_026979955.1). Classification (NCBI taxonomy): domain Eukaryota; kingdom Metazoa; phylum Arthropoda; class Insecta; order Thysanoptera; family Thripidae; genus Megalurothrips; species Megalurothrips usitatus. Next base: position 375,141 of record CM049595.1, read on the forward strand.
CCTTCCCGGCGGAGGTGTCCGAGAGATGGCGCCACCGCGGCGGCAGCTGCGCATGGAGTAGCTACCTGCGCTGGCTCTCGCGGGGTGCTCCGTCCGGCCCGAGAACCACCACCTCCGACAGCCGGCGATCAAGCGTGATTAATCGGAGGCAAATGCCGCGGCGGGCTTAGGCGGGGATGCTGAGCTTGTGCTCAGAGGTCCACTGACAGCGCTCGGAGAAAAGGGTTAGCGGTACGAGGCGCGAGGCGTCCCCGTCGCTGCCGCCGCCGCACGCTCGCCTCGCCGCTCCTCGCAGGGAGCGCGCAAAATTATGTATGGAAGCCAATATGCATTTTTACGAGGCAAGTTTCGTGCCCGGGCCGGCAGCTGCCGCCATTAACGTGTTGGGCGGCGCTCTCGGCGGCGTCCTCCCGCGACGCGCTCACTCGCCTCTTCTCGGCCAGCCCCAATATGCAATAAAATAAGGACGTGCCCATATCGCATTCACGTCGCGCCGATACGGGCGGGGACGGGGGTGTACTTACCTGTGCGACGCGGTGCCGCAGAGTCGCGGGGAATGCACCCGCCGCTATCTTAGAGCATTATCGGCAAGGCGACGGCCCTCGCCGTCAGGGACCCGCGCTCCGCGCCCGCCGAAGCCTCACGGGTAGGCGTCACCCACCGCCCGACCCGTCGCTACCCCTCGCCGAACGGAACGGCAGTCTCCGAGAAGGGAAACGGACTGGAACCCAACTCAGAGGCCGGACGGAGCGAACCGCGCGAGCTAATTCATGGTCGATTCAACCTAACCGTAGGTGGAAGGTAGGCAACCCCTCGGCATGCGTGTTTGGGTGTTGCCTACCTTCCGTCCGAGGTTACGAAGAGCCGACTACGAATTAGCTCGCGTGGGGTGCTCCGTCTGGCTTCTGGGTTGGGGTCCGGCGAAACGTGCAGGAACCGCCGAGCGCGTCAGGGACGCGTCCGTCTTCGTTATCATTCGCGTGACCATCGGATGAAATCCACCTGGGGCTGGAACTTCCGCCCGCTGTTCTTGTCCGCAGCGGGGGTGAACTGGGCTGAACCCTCTGACCTCCCCGACCCGGTCGGCTCACCGGCCGTCGTGTGGGACTTGCGGGCGCACCCGAGTCAGCTGTAGTGGCCGCGACTCATGGGGAGAAAAGTCGGCGTCACGTAACATCTGGACAGATGTACGTGGAAATGCTTGGGGCCGCGATGGAATGCGGACAGCTCGGACAGTCGACGGAAAGGACGGTGCGGTGGAGGAAGGGTTTATGGGAGTGGGATGGGAGGGGAGGGGAGGAGGGGGAGGGGAGGGGAGGAGGGGGAGGGTCTGCATCAGGGACTGCTGCTGCAGCAGCATGTCGGGCGTCAACACTGGGGATGAGGATTGTTTGTGCTTGACGACGTAACGAAAGTCGCATGGCAGTAGCCAAGTTCCGAATATTTTCTGGCCACGAAACGGTTCTCCCGACGATTCCTCACTCATCCGCTTTAATCAGCCCGCCGGCCCCGGATTTTCGCTGGAAGCGGACGGAAAATGGGGAGCGACGACAAAGCTGTGATCACAGGGTTTATTTGCAGACTCTGTTCTCGAATGAACCGTTTCGTCGTGCACATCTACGGAGATGAGGGCGTACAAATGCAGTTGGCACAAAAAATTAATGTCTACCTCCCAATAACGGTAAGCGTTTCCTCCGAAGTCAGTTGGTAACTGCGATTTGAGCGTCGTTCAATGTCAGATTTGAGGTTATGGAATTCCATTTGTTTCCCAGAGCTGCCTGTGCAGGCAAAATTTTGAAGAAATTTAAGGAAACTATCTGTCTATTTGTAAGAATTAAAATTATTGAGCCTATGCAGAATTCCATCTGCATCCATTTCATAAAGTTAACAATTTCCTTTCACTTTTTTTAATTTAACTTTACAACATTTCAAAATACCTTTCAATCTATTTATCATTTTAGATTTTTTTTATTGTTATCGTGGTTTATTTCAATGTTTTTAAGCACCATATATCAACAACTTATCAAATTAATCATGGTTATTATTTCAGGTTAATCCTAACGATCCATTGCCAAAAACGGTTTGTATATCATGCATTGATAGTTTGGAAGCACAGCATGAACTAATGGAGCAATTCAAGTGGGCACGACAGAGAGTACAGAGAGTTGCTAAAAGTGGAGTAAGTATTGTGAGCTACATTAAACTCTTTCTTGGCTTAACATGTAACTTGTATCGACTCTCTCTACATGTAATTATTTCATGTGTGTTTCAGGCAACAGAAGATTGTGGCAGACACCATTCTCCCAGACCACCTGAAGGGGGCAGGAATCCACACGTTGGACCTGTGTCAGGACGACATTCAAGTTCTACTGCAAATTCTAGCCTTTCTAATAATGAATCTGCAGACAACAACTCTAGTGATAGTGCCAACTCTTCAGCAGGTCAAGGGCTGAATTCCTCAATATCCTGATAACAGAACCCCACATTCGTACTAATAATGTGTGTTCCATCCAGAATGCTTTTAATCACTTGTAAGGTACCTTTCATGAAATGTGCTGATTTGTTATAATTTTATCATGAGCATAACAGGAATTATGTGCAATAATTGAAACCTGTAAGTATTAGTTAAATATCTGCTGCCTCAAAGCTCACTCAACAACGGGAGTTAGTTTTAAAATTTCTCTGTAATGTGTAACCTTTTCATGCACTTTAATTGTGAAATCAAAGGCGTTGAGTGTTTGGCTGTGAAACTACTATCATTGTCATTTCCTCTTCATTTAGTGAAAATGTTTTGACATCTAATGCTTGTGGCTTTACCCTGGTTGTCTCTGTTGATTCAATTCACACTAATTTTCCCATGGTGTATCTCGTCACTGTTCTGATATTTGTGATACTATTTTTAGTTAAGGATTTACTCTGTCCATTTTGATTTCAAACTGCATAGACCTATTAAATGTCGGGTGCAAGAACAGTGGGCAGTGGATTTCGTTGATGTTCCTCAGTTGTTACTGGGGGTCTATTATCTTCAGTTATAATTTTTGTTTATGGTGTGGATTGTCGAGGAAACGTCTGTCATTAGGTGTAACTTTATGTTTTCTCTTAAAATAAATAAATTATGTGATCATCACTTGACTGTTGTGAGTTATATTTTAGATATCTTCTCTTTCCTTTCTCTCATTTTCCCATTCTGAGACATGGGTCTACTCCAAAGAAACGGTTCGGACCAGATAGAACACTGCACCAGATCTGCCGCGCCAGAAAAGACGAGGCTTGTCATTTGACCTCCAAAACCTTTCCCGGAATGCGGCGAAATGAGCTCAGAAATGGACTTGTCGTGAAAGACATACCCCGTGCGGTGGGGTGACTACGCACCCGCACGGGGTAAGTCTGCCTCGCGCCCACCAGTCTGCCCTCTGTCGCTAGCCCTGCTGAGCTGCGCAGTGATACCACTTACGCGGCCTCGCAGTTGATTCATTACGAAATATTGCGAACTCGATTTATGGCAAAGTAAGTCCATCATACCCACACCAAACGACGCTGCGTTACCTTCGAAACGAGCCGATCGAAACAATCCAAATTCTTCACAATATGGATCTGGGCCTTAACCCACTCCTGCCTGCTGCTTCGCTCCTCTGCGAAATAGTAAAGTGTTGGTACACCTGCAAGTGCTTGACAACCGCCGCTATTCGAAGTCGATCTCTGAAGTTGCTTTGAAAGGGCTGCGGAAAAAAGCATACACTTTCACCCACGCCCCGTCAGCCGTAACGAAGGCCCAAGCCTCAGCAGCAGCGCGAGTTAGTGTGCGGTGAATTTGAAAAGACTTCAAGCGGCGAGCGTCGCATGAGGCGAGGCGGCAACCGGCCGCAGGTTTGATCAATAACACAGCACAAGATGTAGGTTACGCGGGCACGGGCGACGGTGTCAACACGTAGGAGGGCCGCTCAGAGGGCCACCGAGTGCCAGATCGTCGCCGGAGCCATATTATCCTCGACGGTATCGCTGGCGTGGAGAGTCCCGTTCGTGGCTCAGTGCTGGGCTCCTCAAAGGAGCTTCCCTCTGTGGTCCCTGCAGGGCCGGCATCTCCTGCACGAGGCGAACCAGGTAACCGCCGTGAAGAGTGCGGCCAGGAGATGCGCCGAGGGGGGGAAGGAGCAAACTTGTGAAGGTCCTTTTCGACAGGTGACGCTGGACCATGACGAGCCACTACGAGGAGGGCATGGGCGTGGAGCTGGGGCCGCGCGTCATGATGGTGCGCGAGCTGGAGGCCAACCAGGACTCGAGCCTGGACGACGAGTCCGAGGAGGACGAGGATGACCGGTGGCGGGAGCTGGTGCGCGGCCACGACGTGCCCTCCGACTACTGGCACATCCAGAAGCTCATCAAGTACATGAAGGTCATCAACCTCGGTTTTTAATCATTTCTTTCTCTCTCTCTCTTCTTTTCTCGAGATTTTGGCGGCATTTTTGAGTTTCCAGGTGGGGAACCAAACGGCGACGACAGTGGCGCTGGCCTGCCTCAAGGACCAGGACCTCAACTCGGACATCAACCAGATGGCGATCCGGGACTGCGGCGGCATGGAGGTGCTCGTCAACCTGCTGGAGGCGCAGGAGCTCAAGTGCAAGGTGAGAGGTGCCGCCCGCCACGCCGCCGCGCCGCCGCCCCACCACGCTCTACTCTCTCGTCCTCGCAGCTGGGCACGCTGGCCGTGCTCAAGGTGATTTCCCTCAACATCGACTGCCGGCGCGCCATCACGGACCTGGGCGGCGTGCAGCAGCTCGTCGAGATCCTGGACGACCCGGCGAGGGACCTCCAGATCCTGGCGGCCGAGACCATCGCCAACGTGTGCAAGATCCGCAAGGCCAGGAAGATCGTGCGCAAGTCGGGGGGCATCCCGAAGCTGGTGAACCTGCTGGACGCCGACCCCCACATCCTGGACACGCCGCGCGACGACATGTCCCCCGAGGAGGTGGAGCTGGTGGACGTGGTGGTGGCGGGCGCGCGCGCGCTCTGGGCGCTGTCCACGTCGCAGAAGAACAAGGAGGCCATGCGGAAGACGGGCGTGGTGCGGCTGCTGGCGCGGCTGCTGCGCTCCGGGCACAGCGACATCAGGGTGCCCATCATGGGGACGGTCCAGCAATGCGCCACCGAGGTGAGGGGCTGGGGTAGCAGCGAGGGGCCGCGGGGGGCCGCGGGGGGCCGCGGGCGCGGTGCCGACTCACTGCCCCGGTCTCTTGTCGGTCTGCAGGCCAACTTCCAGCTGGCCATCCAGACTGAGGGTATGATCCCCGACCTGGTCGAGTTCCTGGACGCCGAAAACACGGAGATCCAGAAGCACTGCGCCTCGGCCATCTTTAAGGTGGTCATAAAGTCGAAACTGATTTTGTTTTTGTCATTGTATTTTTTTGGGAGGTATTGGGGCGAAAATTGTGATTAACATATCCGTTTTGGTCCTGTGAGTGCGCGGAGGACCCTGTGACGCGGGACATCGTGCGCGACCACGGCGGGCTGGAGCCGCTCGTGGCCCTGGCCAAGAACGAGAGCCACCAGGAGGACAAGGCGCTGATCGCCGCCGTGACGGGCGCCATCTGGAAGTGCGCCATCAGCATGGACAACGTGAGGCGGCTCAACGCGCTCGGCATCATCCCGGTCGTCACGCGGCTGCTCAACGACCAGGACAAGGAGGTGGTGACGAACGTGGTGGGCGCGCTCGCCGAGTGCTGCAAGGTACGGCGACGGGGCGTGAGGCCGGGGCCGGCCGGCGGCGTGTCCCCGTCGGCGTGACGGCTGCCACGGTCCTCTTGCAGGTCGCCTCCAACCGCGCCGAGGTGCGCGCGCACAACGCCATCAAGCCCCTTGTGCTGCACCTCAACGGCACCCACCAGCCGCTGCTGCGGAACGTGGCGCGCGCCCTCAACGAGTGCGCCAAGGTACAGTCACGCCCAAAGCCACTCGAGTGAGAGCCGTAGACACGCGAGTGACGGTGCGGCCCGGCTCCAGGACAAGGAGTGCATGCTGGAGATCGAGGAGCTGGACGGCGTGCGCCTCATCTGGTCGCTGCTCAAGAACGACAGCCCGGATGTGCAGGCCGAGGCGGCCTGGGCGCTGTGCCCCTGCATCATGAACGCCACGGTAAGACACCCCGCGCGGCGGCGGCGGCGGCGGCGCGGGCAGTGAAGCAACCCTCGACTGCTTGCAGGACTCTGGCGAGATGGTGCGCTCGTTCGTCGGGGGCCTGGAGCTGATCGTGTCGCTGCTCAAGTCCCCCCACACCAACGTGTTGGCGTCCGTGTGCGCCGCGCTGGCGAGGGTCGCCATGGACCGGGAGAACCTGGCCGTCATCACGGACCACGGCGTCGTGCCCATGCTGGCGCAGCTTGTGCTCACGGTACGAGGCGAGCGGGGCCCGAACACCACGGCGGCTCCTGGAACTGTGTGGGAGTGAGAGAGACAGAGGCAGAAGCGTGGGGTAGGGGCAGGTAAATAAATCACGTCGGATAAAAACCACACTCAAGAAAAAAAAAGTTCTTAAAATGTAAAAATCTAAATTTGGTAATTTACAAAATTTTAGAGGATGCTATACTATTTATTTCGACTTTTCAACTCCTGCTGTGATTTTTTTCCATGTTGATTTTTTTCATCTGCACTTAATCTCCGCCTTGGGGTCAAAAAGTGAGTGGGTGAGAGGAGCTCTCTGGAGGGACAGGAACGTCGGAAGAGACAGTCTTCTCTCTCTCTCTCTCTCTCTCTCTCTCTCTCTCTTCAAGAAACCCCCCCTCCCTCCAGTCACCGTACTGGGGCGGTGTCCATATCTGTACCCGCGTATCGAGAGCGTACTGCCCCAGTGTTTACAGGACAATGAGGCTTACACGCGCCTCTCCTGCCCAGACACTCAGATACTGTTGTCGCGTCGTCTAGACTGTACAACGCGCGTGCACAGGAACCGTGCGCCGACACATAAAACTAGGTCTCTCGCCCAAGGTGATCGCTAAGTATCGGAAGTGGTGCGTGGCGGCGGAGGCTCCAATACTGACGCTCGTCACCGATCACCGCCCTCCTTTACATATGCGCCATTCCGATGTTTGTTTGCTGTGTTCTTGTTCAACCTCTTTCTCCCTTCACTGTAAAAATATGTCGTCGCGTGACAATAAATATTGGCGACGAATGTTTGTTACCAAATATGTTGTCACTTAACGATTTTATCGTCACGTGACGAAATATTTTAGTGACTAAGTTTTGGCTAAACGCCTCTCAAAAAACGATTTTCTATCATTCCCAGATACATATGATTTCTGAGACCAATCTTTGTCTCAACCCGTATGACGAAAAAAATCTTGAACAAAATTTAATAGTAGACTTCTTGTTAAGTGGCCGTCAAGTGAAAAATATTCTTACAGTGAACAAAAAAAAAAAAACGCGGATATTTCACGGACTCTTCCTTTCCTACTCCTCCTCTGGGGGCTCCCCGGGGGTCGAGGACGTCTGTTGTCTGCTGCTTATCTGGGGCGCGCGGGCGGTAGGCTGGCTAAATGCACTCGGCGGCGCGGAGGCCGCGGAGGCCGCGGGGCCGGACCGGAGAGGTGCGCGCCGAGCGACAAAGCGAAGAATGCGAGTATCTGCGGAAGCCATCGGGGAGGCGGCGCGGCGTGGCGTGGCGCGGCGCGGCTCCCCTGCCCGATAGTGCGCGCGGCGAACGCCAAGACCTTTGCGTTATTCCTGGGCGGGCCGGCCCGGCTCTCGGCGACAGAACACCACCTCCCGTCGCCCACCGTCCGCCTCGTGCGTGCGAGCGCAGCGCGCGGCGCCGACGATGGCCTGGCGAAAATAGGGCACTCCAACGGCTTCAAAAAACAAAAGTCGAGCGGAATTTAAAAAAAGCCTTGCAACTGTCATCTCCCGCCATTCGCGCGGTCCGAGGGCGTCATACACAGGGACAAGTCGTTGGAGGCCGTTGGAGTTGTAACCCCGAGGGAGCTCTCCAAGAGCCTCTCTCCTGTCTGACCGGTACTGACCCCCCACGGGCCTGTGCCTGCTGCCGCACACCACAGCTGGATGCCCAGGAGAAGGAGCGGGCAAAGTCTCGGCGGAAGGGCCAGCGCTCGAGGCGGGACCCGGACAAGTACTCCGAGGTGACGAGGCGAGGCCAGCGGCGCAACACCAGCAAGCCTCTACATCTCTCTCTTTTCTATTTCAACTTCTATCTTTCTTTGTCTTTCTCTACGCCACGCTGTTGCTGTTCTAATTCCGCAGTCTGTCTTTTAAATTACTATATCGTCGTGTAACTTGTTACATCGTTATTATTTAACTCTGCTCTTCTATCTTATCGCTCGCTGAACCACTAAAGCTGCAATCAATATTCAGCACGCATTCCGGTACATGGCTTTCCCCGACGAACATGCCAAAGTCATCTACTCTGCTTTGGTCGTAATCTATAGAAAATTATGAACAGCCAGCCCTCGTGACGGGAGCTGCTTTGAAGGGTATAGGAGGTAATGTTGTTGGGTCCCTCTGGCTAGACAGTTATTAATTTTGGGCTTCACACGCATTTCTTTTAAAATATTTTGCCGTAGAACACGTGTAGTGTAACATTTTATTTTATAGCTCAGAATTTTAAAAAGCCTCTCTTTCTTATTTTTTCCTACTGATCTCTATTTTGGTCGCACTTTGTTAATTCTTGGCAAACTATTTTCGCAAACACATTCACAGTACTACGCAGAAATGGCACAAGCGGTATGTTGTTTTGGTTTTTGGATAGAAAACGCTATTTTGAATGAAGTTTCAAATTTTTATTTTTTATTTTTGATGAATTTATTTTGTGTACAATTTTGTATAGAGAAACTCCCCCACTAGGTTTCCAATTTTTATCAGATTTTCGTAAATTTTATGAATTTTCAACTTTTGAATTCCTATAAGTAGTTTTTGGGTTAAATGGTCTCATTATAAATTGCGTTTTTCGCTCATTTTCGATCTCTAAGCAACTTCAGCATTGCATTCACTCCATTAAACCTTACTTCGGACGTGGTGTGATCCGAACATCATTGGATCGTTTTCTGCTCGTTCTCTGATTTTCAGCTGGAGTTAGTAAGTCAGTAACTAAAATCTGTGTGTCTCTCATGGTACAATAAATATAACAGAAAAACCCTGACAACCATCAAACCATCCATACTTTTTGTGTCTACCCTCATCTGCACACCATCTAAAAGTGGGCTTGTCTGTCCGAAACCCCCGGGCGTCAGGAGAACGAGCTTCTGCGAGAGCACCTGGCGTCCGCAATCGCCAACTGCTGCAGTTGGAACAACAACTGCCACCAGTTCGGGGCTCTGGACGCCGTCCGGCCCCTTGTCTCCTACCTCGAGTCCAACAACAAGGCGGTGCACCGCACGACGTCGCTCGCCCTGCACCAGCTGTCCACGGACCCCTACAACTGCATCACCATGCACCACGCCGGCGTCGTTTCGGTTCGTGCCCCGGACTCCCTCACGGAATCACATGCCGTTTCATGTTTTTCGATTGCGAATGATTGTGCATTTTTCCCCCACAGTATTTGCTGGAAACGATTGGCTCGTCGGACGAAGTTTTGCAAGAGGCATCGGCCGGCTGCCTCAGCAACATCCGAAAGCTGGCTCTGTCTGCCGAGAAGTTCAAATACGAGAACTAATCCCGCTGCGCACTGCACGCCAAACCAGCTGGGACGCCAAAAACCGAGTGACACTGTGTACAGTACTGTAATAATAAAATGTTGTTTGCCATGCAGTGGTGTTTGTGCCACGAGTCCTGTCACCGCCATAAAACGGTTGGCGACGTTTGGTTAGAGTGGAGGAGTTGCACCGCAATTGCACGATTTAAAAAAATGTGCATCACGAAAAAAAATCAACAACATGGAAACGGACATACAATCGGATTCGAAATAGCGGCTTACCATTGACACCTGATTGACACCATATTAACCCGCACGTGGCGCAAGAGTTGGCAGACATGCATGCATGCGTTCTCCTATTGAGAGATGGCAGTGGAAAAAAAAAAACCAAAAGGAGTGCACAAGACAAACATGGCCGTCCCCGGCCTAACCACACTACTTCCGGACAGCTGGAATTCAAAATTGGCGCGGGTCCTGGCTGCTTCAAGCGCACTGCGATGAGGCTGCCGCCGGCCGGCCCGTGACTAGGACCGGCTGCGGGGCGGGGGGCTCCCGCGACCCCCAGGCCAAGATGGACTCGTTCTGCCCGCTGTTCGTGTTCAAAGTGCTGCTGGAGCGGGTGGTGCTGCAGCACGCGGGCGCCGCGCGCGCCACGCTGCTGGGCGTGCCGCTCAGCGCCCGCTTCCACTTCCTCGACCTGCCGCCCCTGGAGGCCGTGGAGGCGGCGGCGGGCCGCGAGCCGGACACGCCGGGCGCCACGTTTGAGGGCTTCGCGGAGCAGCGCGCGCCCCCGTTCTACTCGGACACGGCGACCATGGCGCGGAGCCTGCAACGGCAGCCGCTGACCGTGACGCTGTACCAGCAGCACCCCGCCGCGCCGCTGCCCGTGGTCGTGGGGTCGGCGTGCGTGCCGCTGGACGAGCAGTTCGGCGACCTGCTGACCCGGTCCAGGAAGTGCGCCGCGCGCCACCCGCTGTCCGCCGTGGTGCGCGGGGAGCACCCCGTGCGCGACGTGGACGGCGTGCAGGTCGGCAAGCTGACCCTCACCGCGCGCCTCGTCTGCTTCGACGGCGCCGCCCTGGAGCGGACGCGCACCACCACGTCGGCGGCGTCCGTCACGCCGCGCCGGCCCGGGGGGCCCTGCGTCGACGACAAGCTCGTGTCGACGGCCACGGACGTCTGCCACAAGTGCCTGCTGCCCAAGCGGCCGCCCAGCGTTTCCGGCCGCCACTCGCACCACTTGCAGCCCAGCCAGGCCACTATTCTGGAGGAGAACACCGGCCAGCTCGACGGCAAGGTCTGTCTGTCCGGCCGGCGGGGCGCGGCGCGGCGGGGAGTTGGTGGCGGCCGTCTTGAGGGCGACTTGGCGCGTTTCTAGGGCCTTGCCGTTGCCGCTGCAGGATCGGCCCAGCCCGGACCCGGTGCCCAGTAAGCAGGCGCTGACGGCCAGCGCCCGCTCCTGCGACCGGGGCCCGGCACCGCAGCCCCTGTTGCAGCAGCCGCCGGTGCACCGCCCGCCCGGGCAGGTCGCCGTCAAGGCCGTTAAGGCGGCGAAGCTCGCAGAAACCGACGCCTCCCTCGTTGCCAGTTCGGGGTTGTCCGCGACGCAGGCCGCCGGGGCTGCGGGAGCAGGTGGTGCGGCTGCGTCCAGATTGCCGACAGAGCCGTTGTCGGGGGCCTCGGGGAAGGTGCTACCTGGGGCGCCGACCGGGTCGCAGCCGGTGTTGGCGTGGGAGGGCGTGACCCACCACGCGAGACTGGGGGCTGTTCTCGCTGGCGGGGGGCGGCACGCCACGCCGCAGCCACGGCCGGGCGCCTCCGCCAGGAAGGAGGCCGTCGACGACTGGCGAGTCCGCGAAAGGGAGAGGTAGGTGAGCGATCCCCCTGAGAGGACGCCTGCGGACACCCGGGTAGGCCAGCCCGCACGGCGCGCGTGCGTGCCGAGGCCGGCGGTGCCTACCTGCCAGGCGCTGGGGGCGGCCGGCGCGCGCACGCGGCTCCGCGCCGCTCTTGCGTCGTCCGGCTTTGCACGAAGCTGTGCTTCGAGGCCACGGCTAATTTCCCTTGATAGCCGCGCGCTGCGACACGCCTCGGTGAAAATGCACCGCGCGGCCCGTCGCCTTATCAGGCAGCCTCTGCGAATACGCAATTCGGTCCGCCCAGCGTCGCGGCCCACTTCAAGGGGTGGGAGCGCGAGCTGGCGGCGGCGGCGGATCCGAGCGCGCCGCTGCAGAAGTACGGCCACAGGGACTGCGTCGCGCCCCGCACCCCGGTGCCCGGCGACCAGGGCTGGCTGTGGAACGTCAGGTCCTCCCACTATCAGGTAACAACCGCACGGACACGATAAGAAATCTGTTTACAAAAAATTGCAAACAAGTCTTTCTCTCCCTCCCTCTGTACCAGCTATTCTTACCTCTGTACCAGCTAATTCTTAATGGCCCTTGTCTGCTACTAAATGTTTTCTCCAGTAGGCCTACCGTCAATTTTCCCTGCACATGCAACCTCTGAGTGTTCTGATCTAATTTATTCGCTTTCAAGTATAATGTACAACCTTATAAGACATTTAGTCTTTTGTATTATTCTTCTAAATAAATCAAATCAATCAATCTCTCCCTCTCTCTCTGTTGCAGCCGCGGCCGGGCTGGTACCCGGGAGCCGTGCCGCGCAGCCTGGGACTGCACATCGCCCGCGCTGAGTAGCTCGCCGCATGCTAATGTTGTCGTAAACTCGCGGCGGGAGGTGCGAAATAAAGTACAGTACAAGTCACAGACACGTGAGCAATGCAATTTCGCCGTAACAAAAGGACACACACACACACACACATCCGCCGCCCCCGCCGCCTCCTGCACCCTCTTTCATGACTTCCCGGCCGGAGCGAGCAGGTTGCTGAACTCGGCCAGGGACTTGATGTAGTAGTCGGGGATGAGTGAGGGGTCGCAGTCGTCCAGGTCGCTGAGCTGGGAGACGCCCGTGAGGACGAGGAGCTTCCCCATGCCGCAGGCCGCGGCCACGCCCATGTCCTGCATCAGCCTGCACAGCACAACAGCGTTGAGACAGAAGCCGCCTCGCTGGCTGCGCCCCCCCCCCACCGCCCTCACACTCACGTGTCGCCCACGAACACGCTCCTCTTCAGGTCCAGGTTGTGTATCTTCTTCAGGTAATTTTCGATCATCATGGACCCAGGTTTGCCCACCACAATTGGTTTCCTGTCGCTGCACTGTTCGATCAAGCGAATAAAGTGGTAGGGACCTACGCACCAACAACACACATAAACTTACAAGAAGAAAAAAATGTCATTTACAAAAATAATTTGATGTTTTTATACGCATACCCAGCAGAGCCTTATTATCCTGAAAGGTAACGTAAGTGTCTGATGCGCCGACGAAGAACAGGCAGTCCTTGTTGTTGCGCAGGTGGTTGACGGCCTGCGACAGCTCCAGCATGTTTATGTTGATGTCCAGATCCACGATGATTGCGCCCACCTCCGGGTCGATTTGGATCGCCTTCAGGTAACTGGCGAGGTTCTCTTCGAGGTACTCCGGACACTGCGGGCAGCCCGCCGAGGACGTGAGCGAGTTAATGACTTGGCGCGGCAACTCATCGAGTCACGTCAGGCCCGGCCACGCACCCTCCCCTGCCTCTCGGGCACCACCGTGATCCCCTTCTCGCGCAGGAAGGACTTGAAGTGCTCCACGCCCAACACGAACGCCTTCTTCTTGAAGCCGATCTGCTGCAGGTGGTCGGCGATGACGATGGCGGGGAACACGACCTCGTCCTGGAACATCACATTTGGGGTGCCGGTGACCGCGCCGACGGAGGCCCCGGGCTCCAGCCCGCCGCCGCCGTCGTCGCCCGCTCACCCGCTCCACTTTGTACCCCAGCCGCTCAAACTTCTTGTAGCTGGACAGCACCGAGTTGTTGGTGGCGAAGAGCGTCCGCTTGCCGGCCGCGCGCAGACTCTCCAGGCCCTCCTTGCTGCCCGGGATCATCCTGACGGGCGTCCACACCACGCCTGGCGACAAGGGCAACGAGCACACGTCACACCGGTTGTCACAATGTGTCACGGGTGTGTCACAGCTGTCACGGCAGTTGTCGCGGCCGTCACGCCGCCCGGCGCGGGCACCCTCACCGTCCAGGTCGGACACGACGGTGTCGTACCGCTGCATGAACTCTTGGATGGTGTCCCTGGTCAGCTCCACGGGCCTGGGCCTCGCCTTGGAGAGCGCCTCCCCCATGGTGGCGAGTGCCGCGCGGGCCGCGCTCTGCGACTGTCGGAGTGCCGCCACCGCGATGATGCTTGGTCCCGTGTCCGCCGCCGCGCGCCGGGCTCGACTGGACTGGGAGCAGCCCGGGGGGCCTCACGCGGGCGCCGCAGCCGCCGCAGCCGCCGCAGCCGCCGCGGCCCAACCCCCGCCACTCCAACGCGCAAACACACCAGCGTCCGACATCCCGGCTGAACACCAGAGTCTCGTGCCGCCCCCCCCCCACCTCTCCCTATTTATGGATTTTCTTGAAAGTTGCCAAGTCGTTAAAAACGAAATAGTGGAACGACAGTACTATTGAAAATATAAACAGCGCTTTAGAGAGAGGACAGCAGTGCGATGAAAATGCGCTACAGTGGAGCTCTGTATCTTGAATGGTCTCAATGATATTCGTGTTTTTAGTGTTTCATGTACATTTTACCATTGAATTTCCTGTGTTAAACTTGCACCCCCGTGAGGCACTGGTGAATGGTGTTCAAAAATAATGAAATTTGGCGGAGTGTGTACTCTTCCTACGTAGAACAAAATGGCACACAGCCTCTGGTGATGTCGAACAAACGGGGGCGGGGGGCACTTCTGCCATTCGTACTTATCTCGCCCAGTAAACAGGGGGTCCAAAGACTACTTTGCCACCAAAGTGTCATCTGATGCATAAGGCATGTCTCCCTTGCACGTGCGGTGGACCGGTTGATGAGTGGATGCCCCCCCCCCTCCTTGCCTCACTCTCAATGCACTCGCAGTCGGCCCACAAAATGCACAATTTGGGGTAGCATCAGTTGTCCTCTCCCTCACAAGGCAATGCTCCCTGGTGCAAGGGCTCAAATTGAACCAAATATGGAGGGCTAGTACACAGCAGCGCCGGGGAGGTATGTAACGGGCCGCGCCCGCATCACAGCCGAGTGTTGGTGTTGCCTTCCTGCCGGGCGGCGGCGCTTGCCGCCAGCTTGTGCCAAGCGTTCGGTCCGCGCTCTAGCCCGCCTCTTTCAAAATATAGATTTGCTAGGGACTAAAAATAGCAGGCTGGCTGTTTATCGAGACGGTGCTAGAGTATGGATCATAAGTCACGATTTTCTCATACCTCTAAATATAGTATGGAAAAAAAATGGGGGGTCACCTGCTCTAATAGTGCACGTAACTAACGTTACATGTATAGTGCACGGCAGAACTATGTATTTTATTTTTTATCTAAGTGCATCCCTCTTAATCACTGACAATCTATAAACGATGTACACCAGTCGATTGGCGTGATTTGTGAAGCCTACATTTCTGGTACCCGACAATTATCTGTCAGTCTGAGCAGTTTATGCCATTCTGCAACAGTAGTAGTGAGGCCATATTCACGATCCACCACTGCAAAGCCCTTAGTTTTCCAGATATAGTCCTCACAAAATTGTGTTTTCATATGGCTTTACTGCCCGTGTAAATCATCTTTTGATGTATAAACATGCAACATAAGAGTGCAAAAGGGGTAAGATTTTAAACGACAGATATGAAAATTACATTTTACTCTCTGCACAACTATACAAAGGACTCAAATATGCACATACATATCATAATAACATAGTTTGAAAATATTCACAATTTTCAAGCACAGTACTAATTTTAATTCAATGTATTCACACAATATTATAGAACTTGAAATAGTAAACCTAATATAAACAATAAAAAATATACAATCTCCGATTTTCAATTAACAACATCATAGGACACGGTCTCATTAAGAACATAACATAAATGCACAATACAAGTTGCTGTCATTGCTGTTGAGTAGCTATGTCAAAAAGTCAAGACTGGCTTTGGCTTTTTCCAATTCATGCAAAAAAGAGTAGAACTGAGGAAGAGTCATTTCAAGGTACACATTTTTATACTGTTTTTCACTGTTTTCAACTGTGATTTTGAGGTGAAGATAGGATGTTCCTACTTTATCCTGTTCGCTTGTCGATGCTGTCACACCAAACTTCCAGTCGACGTCAATGACTTTATTCATATCCACGGATGAAGCCATAACTTGTGTTGCCCCTTCGTTGCAGGACAAGGCAAACAATCAATACTTTCAGGAGCCGTTTCACACAGTCGAAAATCTTGATGAAATTGTTTCTTCCTTTTTCAAAAGACGGGTTATAAGTCTTCTGCTGGGCAAAACGTAAACAAGTGGAAGTCGACTGCGAATAGTATTGTAGTCTTGTAAGAAGGCAGCGAGATTATTCGCAGCAGACGCACACAGACACACCCCCCGCACACACACACACACAGCCGAGCTGTCATTGACTTTTGTTTGGATTACGGCCTTTGCGGTCTGCTGCGACGGGACGGCAGAGAGGTTATTGGAGCCGTGCCTTGATCGGGAACGGGTGAACAGAACGGAACAGGATGGCTGCGGCAGCTGCAAACGACTGCTACCGGCCGCCGGTCGACGCCCAGCTGCGCTACACCGTGCAGTGGTTCCACGAGTGGAGCGAGATGCAGCGGGGCGACTTCCTGCCCGTCCTGGCCCAGAAGCTGGCCCCCGGCAGCTACATCAACGGGCTGCTGTCCGGGGTGGAGACACTGTCCTGCAACGAGGGCCGACCCCCTAGCTTGTTCCAGTGCCGGGTGAAGCTGTTCCGCGAGTGGTTCGAGACGTGGAGCCAGGCGGAACGCGACCAGCTCCTGGGCCACATCAAGAGCATGGACCCCAGCTTCTACGACAAGATCCAGGAAGAGCTGCAGGCGCTGTCCGGCAAGGCAACGAACGGGCCGACGGCTGCGAGAGCGCAGGAGAACGGTGTCGATGCTCCAGCCAGTCCTGGAGGGAATGGTGAGCCCAGCGATGAGGTGTCTGTCGCACAGGAAGCAGTTTCTGAGCCAGTGCAGGAGCCGGAGCCAGAGGCAGAGCTAGAACCAGAACCTAAGCCGGAACTGGAGGCTGTGGAGGTGGATGCTGTTACTTCCGCAGCACCAGTGGATGTCAATGCGGAAGATGATGCCTCTGTTTCGAGCTAGAAGTCAGGAGAGTGTGCTCTCCGCTCCGGAATGGGAAAAGGTGGGTTTGGCTCGCCGTTTCTTTTTACTGCTGCAATTGCCAACCTTTCCCTACGTGCTGAGCTTATTCTTTTCTATATTGTCTCTTGACATTCTTTTTCTTTTCTTTTCTCTACAGATGTGCCACATTTTGCCAGATGAAGTGGGTGAAGTTGCAACATGTAGGGCAGGCGGAAGGCTGCCTCATTTATCAGCTTAAGTAAACATGTACAATCACAATGAGATAAGAAGTATGGTGCCTTTTTCCCTTCCGTTTGATACATCCTGAATTTTATAGTGTGGGAATCTTTTTAATTTTATTTAATGAGACTTTTTGTTCTAACTTCACATCTTGAATTGTCATGTGATATTGTTTGAGAATTCATTCATCAGCTGTTCATATAAATTTCGTATGGGCTCTTGGGTTTTCTTTGAAAATGTATCTGTAACTTTTATTTATTCACAGAAGTGACTTTATTAATGCTCAACTTTTGCGGTTGAGTTGGATCTGATGGTAGTGTTCTCACTATCAAATACAGATCTTAAAATTGAATCTTTTGCGGCTTACTGAGATGGGCCAACTATTATTTTATTATAACTAGTGTTGAAGTGATATGATGAGTAGGTTGGTTGTAAAGAGGTGGAAAACTTTCCAATTGAATGAATTTGTGAAATTTTCAATGATGAGGGTTCCAGTGGGCCAAAATGTAGGTAAGATGTTTACTTTTTGTGTGAAGTACAAGTTGATTTCATTTGAATATTGTTACATGGTGTCAGTTCCACAACTTGGTAATAAGTGATATAAAAGTAATTGGTTTTGTAAATGCTGTTTTAGCCAATTTATTACTGTCCTATTTTAACTGGCTGCTAATAACCGTGCCTCTGAAAAGATGTGATTCCAAGTCTGATAGTTCGTCTGAATCCTGTACAGATTAACATTGTATGTTTCATTCCAATCTTTTATTATATCTTCAAAGTTTCATTCTACAAATTCTGACATTCGTTTTGTTAAGTACCTAATGAACACATTCCATTTTTATTTGTATAAGTTCAGTTTCATAGTATTGATAAGATGCATTAATGCTAAAGAACTTAAAATAATTTGTTTTCGGATGAAATGTGGCCATCCAGTTTTTTCCTTCATATAATTATTTGTTGTGGATCAACCCTGTTTTTAAGATCATATTGTATTCTGTTTGCCTCAATTTCATTGTTAGTCTTTTTTTTTTGCTAAGGATTTCCATGTGTGGTCACTTAGGAAATGCTTATTGTAATAACAGTTTTTACTTATTTCTTTTGTGTCAGAATGCATGCATTAGCATCACCATAGCTAGACTGAAATAATATCAAGTTGTTAAAATACTTCTACTGTTTTCATCAAATTGGCTAGTCATGCTCTTATTTATTGCTTACTATCCACTATTAAGGAAGACAAAAGTATTCTTAGGACCATACACAATTATTCGACTGTGTGCAGGCGTGATTGATTTCTGTGACAAGGCATCAATTTACTGTATGTCATGGAAGCTGCTTTCCAAATGTGACACCCTCACATTTGTACTGTATTTCTTTTCTTTTTTTTTTGTTTCATTTGTACAATGCCAATGAGACTGTATTTTTGTAAATCTCACCAGATTAATTTTAATAATGGCAATACTGTTGGGATGTAAAAGACTTGCATTAATCATGGCCTTCTTATCGTGAGAATGGTTGGCAGGAATATAAGACTATTGTATTTAATGTGTAATGACTTAAAACATACTTATTCCTTTTAAAACGCGACTGTCTTCCTCTTAATTTGTACTTAGCCATTCAAGAATATAGGCCAATACTGTGATTAGTTTCATTAATGTGTGTGTCGATCCTACTCGTTTTCAATCTGTAGTTAGTTTAAATAGATTGCGTGTCATCAACTTTAAAGGTTCACAAAATATCTTGTAGGCTTTGTACACAAATGAGGATTGAAATCTTATACCTGTAGTCAAAATGAGGTAATAAAAGACACTTTTAACACATTCTTTTTTTTTCTTTAAAGATACCCACACTCTTTAGCACTGGCACATGAAACCCATTTCTTTCAATAGGATCAAATCACAGGAGCCCATTTACGTAAAACACAAGTATTTCCATATTTGTAAAAGTTTTCCGAAAGTTTCAAAGTTGGGAGCATGGGGACCAAATTATTGGGAGATTTCTCAGAACGTAGTCGTAGACGTCGTTCCGTCATGAGAAGTATGTCGCATGACCCTCACGGCTCCGGAAAATGCGAAAAACGCCGTCCACGCCGTGTAGCCTTTGCAATATTTCCGATTTTGGTCAGGAAATAAAATTTTGATTTTTCGCGCGGAATGTGTCTACACTGACCCCTAGACGTCGTTCCGTGATGGAACGTTTGTCGCATGACCCTCGCGGCTCTGGAAAATGTGAAAAACCCGCGTACGCCGGGAGGGTAGGCAACACAAATTGCACCACACGTTACCCCCTTTTGGTGGTTGTGTTGGTGTGTCCACCAAGCAAACTTGGTTCGGAGACTCGGGTGTATTCCACGGGGGTACCTAGGGCTCGGTGCCTTCGTTTTCGCTCCCTGTGAATCTGGCAGACGAGGACACGCCGTCGCGACTAGGGTTCGTCGTGAAGTACAGCAGCTTCGGCTGTGTACGATATAGGAAAGCCTACCTCCCCCCCAATCCGCTCGGTAGTGGCCGCAGTGCCACAGACCAACCAGCCAGTCGAAGGGAGTTGATTCCGGAAATCTGGCTGGCGGAGGGGGCTACATTGACCGTTGCGGAAGCGTGCCCCTGAAAAAGGCCGCTGCGTTGTGCCGGTGTCTTTGCGGCGGTCAATACCTGGTACACCGGTTCCCATTCGAACACCGAAGTTAAGCAGGAGGGTTCCAGGCGGAGGCCTGGGACGAGGTAGTGCCCACCCATTTTTGCAATTTTTTTTCATAAGCATCCATATATTTCTAAGCGAAACAAAAATATTTTCGTTTTGAGTTTTGGTCACGGTAGGAATGACTTTTTAACCTACTTTGGGGTGGGTAGAGGCTCAGAACACAGAAACCATAAATGATCGCAAAATTTTCATTCCAGTCAATGGAAAAGTCCGGTCCAGTCACCAGTCGGTGTACACCCATCCGCGAGCTGAGGCCCCCCTCGATCCGAAACCATTCCGCGCGACCCGCATAAACGGGAATAAGCTCCTTATTCCAGCCAGCCGGGGCTCTCCCCAATTGCCTTTCGTTCCTCCGACCACCGTCCCCCCCACCCTCTCCCCTGCTGCTGTGCTTCCTATACTTTACCCGTTGTTTCTCCCCAGACAGAAGTCTGGAAGAAGGTGAACCCCACCCGTTTTCGCCAAATGTGTTATTCCAATCCTGCGAGTGATCATACAGCAGCACCTGGAAACGCCTTGTCGGAGGGTGACATTGTGCGGGTGCGGTAAAATCAGTGCCGACTCACTTCTTAAAGTCACTTTTATTTTTAAAATTCATCTAGTTCAGTCACATTGGTACAACAAATGCATAACGTAAATTAATAATAATTTTTTAAATCATTTTAACGTTGGCAGCGTGGGGCTTTTTTTCTTCCACATAACAAAAAGAGCTTAAACTAAGTCCTTTCAAAGATTTCCTTTCTCGTCACACGACTCTACCACTCGTGACGGGTACGGGCTGCCCGGCGCGGGGCCTAGGTGCGAGCCCGCGAGGCGCCACACAAGAGCTCTACATGGAAGACACGGTAAATCGTACGGGGCCCTGACGGCCTCTGGAGAAACGTCTGTCTCTTTGGCCGCTCACCCCCGCCGCAGCGGACTGCTTCGATTCGGAGCTTCATTCACACTTTTTGGTCAGCGAAACAACGTCCACATTCACTTCGTGGCGACGCCGCACGGCGGCAGCCGCGGGCGCGCCGCCGTGGCGGTCGTCCAGGGTACAGAGAGAGCGGAGCGGAGAGGCAGCTGACAGTAACGGAGAGCAGCGGCGGCAGTGGCAGAGGTACTACTGCACTCGTAAAAAATGTACTATATAAAAAACAATTGATCACAACCTCAGAGAGTTCACAGAACGTCCAGCTCGGGCGCGTTGCACTTGTGCGTTGCTCACTCGCGGAACAGTCAGGAGTGTTCACACGCAGCTCTCGGGCCCGGGTATGTTGGTGGCGATGAACAGGCCTTTGTTCCTCCGGAGCGACCCGTTGACCATCTGGTGCGGTGGACCCAGGGGCCCCGCGTGGGGCGCGGGGTAGGGCGCGGGCGGCGGCGCCCTCTCCGGGGGCGACGGCAGGCCGACGGCCGCCAGGTGACTCCTCGGCGACACGCCCCCCGCCGGCGACGACTGCAACAACAACAACGATGAGCAGGGCGCCTGCGACCGGCGGGGTAGGCCGGCCCGGGCGGCTCGCGTGTGCGGCGGCCGGCCTACCCAGCGGGCGCCCCGACCCTGGGCTGACTGGACCCTCCGCGACAAGGGGTGTACTTACGGTGAGGGGCGACGCCGACGACAGGCTCCTTCGGCTCAGCGTGCCGGCCTGGCCGCCGTCCGGGAACAGCGAGTCGGGCCGGTCCGGGCGCGCGGCGTGCGGCGGCACGGCCTCGCCTGCAACACGGTCAACACAGTCAGCGGCTTCGGTGCTGGACACCACATGATTCCTGGACGGTCCCCTGGACGTGGCAAAAGGACGCTCCCTCACACGGACCACAGTGCGTGGTCCCGAGGGCGGCACGACGCCCCCCGCAGGCTGACCTCGGGGGGAGGGCGCTGGGGGGCGCCGGTGGGCGCCGGGGGGCAGGACACACAAGGCCTCGGACACATCCACACAGAGCGGCGGGGAGAGGACGGCGGGGGCGGCGGCGGCGCAGCAGGGCCGGGCTCCACGCCACTTCCGGAACAGAAAACCGAGCCACAACAAGCGGCATGGAACCATACCACACACGCTGCCAGTGCCGTGCTGCCACTCTCCCTCCCTCCCTCCCTCCCTCCCTCCCTCCCTCCCTCCCTCCCTCCCTCCCTCCCTCCCTCCCTTCCTCCCTCCCTCCCTCTCTCTCTCTCCCTCTCTCTCTCTCTCTCTCTTACACACACTGCTCGCGCCATGCCGCCCCACGCCTGGGCAGAGCCTGACTAGGACCCGGGGTACGCCGAGGGAGATGGGGGAGGGAGGGGGCCGGGCTGATATAATCTGCAAATTAGTGGGGACGCCTCGCTTCGCCCTGTTCCGGGCCGCGCCGTGCCGGCCCCGGCCATGCCACCCCCTTGTGCCACCATGGTGCCGCGCCACCCGCATTTCGGCCGAGGCGAAGCGACTACTCGGCTAGCGCTGCGCCGCGCGGGGCGGGGCGGGGCTGCTGGGCTGGCTGCCGAGCCATGAGCCCGCGCCGCCAGCGGGCACCATCAGGCCTAGTGCCCCTGCCGGCGGCATTACCAAGGCGCACGCCGGGTAATGCGTATGCAGCGCCGCCTCGCGCCCGTGGCCGTCGTGACCAAAAGGCGTGCTCAAAAGGGACGCCGGCGGCGGCGGCGGGTGTGACCGGGCGGGGGCAGCCGGGCAGACTGCAATTCTCGGGGAAGTGCATAGGCGGGCCGGCGGCGGCGGCGGCGGCGGCGGCGGCGCCGTCGTCCCCCACTGCGGATTACGCGAGCAAAAGCACCCAGGTCAGTGCAGTGCAGGGAGTAAAAAGAAGGCGTAAAGGACGCCCGAACGCGGCCAAATGCCACCGCCAGATGGCCCCCGTTCCGCGGGGCCGGCGGTGGCGGCGGGGCTGGGGGGGCGTTGCCGTCCGTGCGGGGTAACTACCCCACTCGCAGGGTATCCTCCCTTCTCGCGGGGTAACCCCGCCATTGGCCCGGGACGGCGAGCCGTCCGGGGACTCCCCAGCCACACGCTGCTGCCGCCCGCGCCGCCGCCGCCAGGGTCCGGGCCGGAGGGTCCGCAGCACCGCAGCACCGCAGCTCCGCAGCTCCGCACCGGGTCACGTTTGACGTGAGTTTGCGGCAGGGCCGGCATGATAGCGCCCCTATCTTATTCACAAACCGTCCCCTCTCTCCCGTCCGCCCGCATGGGGGACGCACGACTCTGGGTGACCTACACCTGCCAACCTTCACTTACCGACCTCCTCCGAACCCCCGCTATGCTCTCATCACCCCACAACGGCGGCAGGTCGCTGTCGAAGCAGCAGAGTCAATGGCGTTGCAGTCTTGCAGTTGGGTTCGCTCGTTTCGCATTACTGCCTCGCACTGCTGCCACACTGCCAGCGAATGCCGGCGTGCTCTTGCCACTCTTGGGGTGCCCTTCGCCACACCCTCCACCGCCCCGCCGCCACCCTGCGGGATGTGTACAAGTACAAGCCCCGGGGCTCCTGCCAGTGGAGACGGAGTGCGCGCGCCGCCGCTGCCACCGCCGCCGCCGCCGCCGGGGCGGCCGGGGGCCCCTCGGTGGCCTCGGCGCGCGGCGCTCCGAACAGAGCGTTGGAACGGAATACTGCTCGAGGAGGTCGTAAAGTTGGCCGTGTGCAGCACGACGAGATGGCAAATTGTAGCCGGGAGATGCACCGCGCGGGCGCGCGCAGGGGAGAGGGGGCGGCCCGCGGCTCACACCACTCTCACAAAGTGCACGCCAAGCAATATGACTTGGCCGCGATAAAACCGCAACGCGAGACAAACAGACGAGCAAAAATAAACTTTTTAAAGATTTCTGTTGTTGTTCTACCAGGGATCGGAGCAGGTTGAAGGCTGGAAGAGGAGCACAGTAAGCGGTGCTGGGCTCACCTCTGGGCGTGTTGAGGATGTCGGGCCTGAGCTGGCGCTGCTCGCCGCTGCCGGCCGCCTTCAGCGTGTACGACACCACGTACCGCTGGTCGCCGTCGTTGATCTCCAGCGACGAGTTCCTGCTGCCGATGGGGCCCACGGCGGCGGCGCCCTTGGAGCCGGCGCCGCCCTTGGGGGCGGGGCCCTTGTTGTTGGCGTGGCCGTTGTGGCCCACCTTGGTGTCGCCGTGCATGAGGGCGAGCGCGTTGCGGCGCCGCACCACGAACACGACGACGGCCAGCGCCACCAGCCCGACGGGCAGCAGCACCCCGAGCACCACGGCGGCCACGCTCACCAGCCCCGAGCCGCCGCCCAGCCCGCCGCCCAGGATCAGCTCTGCAACACCAACGCCAACACCGTCACTACCTCTTCTCTCCCGCGGCGGCATCGGCTCCGTCCGGGCTCCTCGCAGCGGCCAGTGCAGCCGGCGTGGCGTACTGCCGTACGGCGGGGCCCTCGGCCGCCCGGAGTGCGCAGGGCAGCTGCAGCAGCAGGGTCCGGCCCCGAGTTAGTGGCGAGTTACACCAACTCTGTACTGAACCCCGTCCCGGGCACCAGTACAGCAACAGCACCTCTCTCTCTCTCTCTCTCTCTCTCTCTCTCTCTCTCTCCAACACACACATACACCTGATGCCAGATGCGTTTTAAAATACGTGTTCACATCTGTGACGCCAATTAGCACTCGAGCCACTGCCGCAGCTGGTGCTGCAGCTGCCGCCTCCGTTGGGGTGGTCATGGCCCCGCTAACTGCGGCCCTCGCCTCCAAGTGGCTCCCTGCCTCCCCCCTCCCCCATCCCCTTTTGCTTGTCGAAACTTTGTCCCCGGCTGCTCTTGGCTCCAACACACACACACACACACACACACACACACACACACACGGCTGTCCTCCCTGCTGGTGTGTGTGTGGCGGTGTCACCGTGTCCGCTACCTGGCCGGTCATCTCCTTCCCCGTGACGAAGGCCCCGGATAGTGCTGATTCACTGTATTCAGCGGCATCCCCGTCGCGTTGAAGAGAGAGAGAGAGAGAGAGAGAGAGAGAGAGAGAGAGGGGGGGGGGGTAGTCCTGGCGAGCACCGCGAGCACCCACCTGGCATGTGGTCCCGCCCGAGCCCCGCCCGGGTCAGCTTGTCGTCGAGCACGGCGGGCGCGCTGGCGCCCTTGGGGTTGTGCGCGCGCACCAGCAGCGACACGGGCCCGCGGGCGGCGTGGCCGGCGCCCGTCAGGATGCTGGGGTCCAGCGACCAGCGCGGCTCCGCGTCCGTCTCGGCCGTCGTCGAGTTGAAGAGGATGCGGCTGGAGCGGGGCTCCGTGAGGATGAGCGAGAACCACTGCGGCAGGCCGCCCGGGTGGCCCGGCAGGCAGGACACGTCCAGGCGGCCCGTCTGACCGCTCACCAGCACGGAGCAGTTGCTCACCATGCCCGGCGGACCTGCGGACAGGGCGCGGTG
Organism: Megalurothrips usitatus; assembly: GCA_026979955.1. Taxonomy (NCBI): domain Eukaryota; kingdom Metazoa; phylum Arthropoda; class Insecta; order Thysanoptera; family Thripidae; genus Megalurothrips; species Megalurothrips usitatus. The sequence continues at coordinate 400,287 of CM049595.1, forward strand.
CAGTGGGCTGCTCCGGGGGCGCTGCGCTGACCACAGTCACGGGGTACTCACTGGCCTGCACCACCCGGAACATGCAGGGCTCCTGCTGGCGGCCGACCTCGTTGGACGCCCAGCACGCCAGCGTGCCGTAGTCCCGCTCCGACAGCGCCGTGTACTCGAGGTCCGCCGTCATGGGGCCGGGCCGCGACTCCTGCACGTCGTACGTGTTGCCGCTGTTGTTGAACTGCCAGAAGAAGGTGACGGCGTCGGCGGGGTCGGCCGCGACGCGGCAGCGAACGCGGAGGTGCTCCTGCAGAGCGGCGCCCACCACCACCACGCCGTCCGTCTTGCAGACCGGGGCGACTGCAACACAGAGGACGAGGACGCCGTCAGTACAGTGTGAGAGAGCCGGCACTAGCGGAGCGGAGCGGACCGCCGTCCGGCCCCGCATTGTAATAAACCCCCGCCCGCTCGTGGAAAGAAAACTCGCGAGGTCCTACCGAGGCCGGGGGCGTTTTCAACTTGTTGTTTCGACGGATTTCCCCCGAAACTTGCCGCTTGCCCGACCCCCGGGGGATCGCCGTGCTGCCGGGCCGCGCCGCCCCCGCCGCCGCACGCAGTCCGGATCAGCCCCAAGATACACACGGCCCGGCCCGGGTAGGCTCGGACAGCGCGTGACGAGGCCTCGACGGCTACCTGGGGGCCGGACGGCGCCGCGCTGTCTGTGTGCTTTAAGGCACGGCACGGCTAAAGTTGGCACGACGACTTCCCCGGGGGTCCGGGGCCTCCCCCCCCCCCCGCGTTCACGTGGCCGCGCGCGCACACCGCGACGGACAGCTGGAGGCGGGGGCGGGGGCAGCTGGGGGCAGATGTGCTGCACCCCCCCCCCCGCGGGGCGGCCCTGCAGCGGCCTCCGGGCCGGCTCGCCCGCGCCCACGCCCCCGGCGGCGGCGCCGCCGCGGGGAGGGGAGGAAGGAAGACAGGGGAGGCCCGATTCAACTTTACAAATTAGCGGAGAGGGCGGGGAAAAAGTATTAATAACCCGAAACTCCCAACTCGAGGCATAATTTGAGTCGCGGTCAGACGCACAGCACAGCCGTTCAAATTATGCTTTATCGCCGAAACGAAAATGCCCCCGGAGCCATCACGGCCACAGACCCCTGCTGCCGGCGGTCCTCCGGCTCCAGCCGCGGGCTCCAGCCGCGGGCTACAGCTGGGCCTCTCCTGGAGAAAACGTGACCGGGGCACACGCGCGTCTCCTCCCGCAGGCGCTGACCGCGGGTTCCGACTCCAGCTCCAGGCAGCCTCTCTCTCTCTCTCTCTCTCTCTCTCTCTCTCTCTCTCTCTCTCTCTCTCTCTCTCCCCCCCCTCTCTCTCTCCCTCTCACTCTCTTCAGTCCCGGACAGTGATCGGATCGGGTGCGCATCCGGCACAGCCGCCCCCCTCCCCCTCACAGCTGCCCCGCGGTGGCCCCCCCGGGGGAGCAGTCGGCCCAAGACATTGCGCACGCCGCAGCACAAAGTGAGGATATGCATCTTGAAAATAATTAGACCTTTGAATGCGATTCCAGATTAGCCAGCCTTGTTAATTGGAGCCGGGGAGTAGAAGGGGGGAGTGGAGGAGAGGCGGGCTGGCCGGCCGGGCCCCCCACGGCCGTCTCGCAAATTAATGGGTGATCATTAGAACATAGAGAAAGGAGCAGCGAGAGCAGCGGGGGCCGGTCCTGCCGCCGCGCCGCCAGCGGCTGCCAGGCTCCAGCGGCGGCCTCCTCCAGCCCGGAGCCTCCAGCAGTCTTACCCCGCTATTGCACACTCTTAAATTAAATGATAAGAGCCCTTCCCCCTCTCCCCTTATGAAAACAGTCGGTTCACTGCTCACCTCGCCAAGGGAAAAGGGGGGCAAGACGGAGAGGGGGCCGAGGGGGAGGGGAGGGGGGCGGGCCCCCCCTCAAGGAAGGTCTGGACTGGCGGTACCCGTCGGCGGGCGGGGGACGGGAGTGTACGAGCAGCACCAGTACAAACACCGCAACCCTCGTCAAGGTTTGCTGAGGCAGCCAACTTCTTTTTTTCGGGGGTCACGTTTGTAAAGAAGTGTCCGCTGCCGTCGCTCGCGATCCACCAATTACTGGTCATTCCGGCGTCGGCCGGGAGCCCTTGGGGACCGTATCGACACAATACTGCAACGTGGCCCCATGCAGGACTCCAACCGCTAAAATAGAACGCACCAACCGGCTCGGACGGGCATGCATGGTCAATATTGACGTCCAATTTTGACCTTTTCTGCCACTTTCCCCCAGTCCGTCTGTCCCTCTCTATCTATCTGTCTGCCTGCCGCTGCCTCTCTCTCTCTCTCTCTCTCTCTCTCTCTCTCTCTCTCTCTCTCTCTCTCTCTCCCCTTGGGCGCGCAGGCCCCGTTTCTTTTGCGGTTCTCCCCCGCCACGCCTCGTCTGTGCCAGCCACCCAGTCGTAAGGCGACGCGACAACGAAACCAAAACTTTGTCCCCGCACCGTGCGAAGAGCAGCGACGGCACCGTCGTTCGAGTTGCCGCGCTCTCGGCTGCACGGACTCAGGGGGGGGGGGGGGGCGAGGAGACACCCCGCCCGGGTGGAAAAGAAGAAGAAGACTCGAGGGCCGCGCCGCCGCCGCACCTTTGCCGGTGCTCCTTGTTTGCTGCAGTGACGGAAGGAAGCGTCCTCGCAGGTCCTTTGCAGGTCCTCGAGTGTTAATGGTGTCTCCCCCCCCCACGACGGGCCGCGTCGCCGTGTCTCCCCGCCCACAAATCTCCCCCCCCCTCCCCCCTTTCCCCCCTCCCCATCCTCCCTTTACGGCGGCGGCAGCGCTGGCCCGAGTCTGGCCGTTCTTTTGTCTCAGTTCACCTGAGTGTGTGGTGCGGGTCCGCACGTCTGCATGTGCCGTACTGCCTGTGCAGTAGCGTTCCCACGGCGACGACGCAGTGTGACCCCCCCCCTCCCCCCACTGCCGCGCGCGTTCGAAAAGCGGAACGCGTTTCACGACCGGACCGTATGTCTGGAGAGAAAGTAAGCAGACAGCGTCCACTCCGCCCCCTCCCTCCCGCTGATCTTCCGAGGGAGGAGGGTGGGGGGGGGGGGGGCGTCGCAGTCGCACAGAATATATTTATATATAGCGCGGGGGACGAGTCATTTGTCTCGGCATCCCCCCTCTTGTTGCGGGACCGCAGAGAGCTGCGCCAACGTCCTGTTGATTATGATTGAGCTTCTTATTTCCGTCAGCGGGAGAGGGAGAGAGAGAGGGAGAGAGAGAGAGAGGACGACGCCGGTGCAAGGGTCGCAGCGCAGCAGCAGCAGCAGCAGCGCCTCCTTTGCGGTACACCGAGCAGATTTATCTTTTATAATGATTATTTACGCGAGTTATTTACGCAATCATGCAAATGAGCGTGTGGCGCGGCGCGCGCCTTGTCGTGTGCGGGAGAGAGAGAGAGAGAGCGCGATAGGATGCGCCGGGATTGACGATGACGCTGCGTGCTGCTGGTTGTAGGGTAGGGTAGAGAGAGGGAGAGCGAGAGAGAGAAAGGGAGAGAGAGAGAGAGAGGCGGCTGCGTCGGAATGCACCCGCTCCTCGGTTGCGGCCTAACCATGACTTGGTAATGAGTCTGGGCCGTCGCAATTAATAAGAACACTGCGTTTTTTCCTCTTTCCTAGCTCTCTCTCTCACTCACACCACTACTCTCTCGCACTCACCCTCCTACACACCACGTACCGTCGCCACCGCCGGCTGGCTTCCTCTTTTCGCTCTCTTTCCCGTCTGGGCAGCCCGGCGGCCTTTTGGGGTAAAACGTGTATAGGCCTTGAAGTGCCAGCCAGCCAGCCAGCCAGCCTGGACTAGGAGAGGAGGAGAAAGGGAGGGAGGGTCGGAGTAAAAATTAAATTAATTCCGTTCCCGGCCCCCCGCCCCGCCCTCGGCCCCGCCACTGGAGGGCTGAGGATGCTGTGCCCCCTCGACGCTGCGTGCTGCGTCGCCCTGCTGCACTGCTCGCCGCGAGGGCGACGAATAACTGCGTAGCAACGCCACCCCGAGAGGTCTCTCCCGGCCGTGATAAAGCGGGACGGGGATTTGGAATCGGCCGCCGGTCCTGCAGGGCTGGCGGGGCCGGCCGCAGCAGCGGCTCCCATTTGTTGTAGTGCATCTTGTATCGGCCGCTCGCATCGGGCGCCCCCTGCCCGTCCGGCCCCAGCCTCTCGGCGGCGCCCGGCCGGCGGCGCCTGCAATGTGTCCCTGAGGCCCCCTTCCCGGCCGGCCCGCCCGGACCCGCCGGCCACCTGCACGGCAGCGCCGGGGCAGCCGGGGCCGGGCCAGACCTCCCCTGCGACCGGCCAAGCCGGGCCAAGCCTGCACGGGGGGCTGCGTGCGGGGCGACGCTCCCCGGAAGGGGCTCGCACGGCGCCGCGCCGCGCGCCTCGCTAACGGGGGCGCCCCGGACGCAGCCCGGACGCCGGTGCGGTGCGGCCAGGAGGCTGGCAGCTGGCATTGCTCTTCGCCCGCACCGCGATTTAGGGGATGTGCCCGGCGCGGCGCTGAGAAAAGACAAAAAACGTCCGGGGGGGTTGAAACAACCCCCTCCGCGCCGCAGCCAGCGCAGGTAACCCGCCAGGGCCCCGGCACGGCCCGGGCGGGGATCTTCAAGGCGCCGCAGCCGGCGCGGTGGAGGCGGGGGCCCCGACGGGGGTGCCGCGCGGCGTCAGAGACAACGGCGCGAAGACAGCGCCGGGAAAATACGAGCTCGCGACGCGGCGCTCCTGGGGTGCGTTTAAAACTCGGCGGCGACGGCGGCGGCGCGGCCCGGAAGCAGGCTGGAAACAATTGCGCGTTCCTTGGCGGCGGCGGGAGTTTGTTGGCTTTGTGGGCGGCGACTGCCGCAGTGCCGCAGTGTGCGGGGCCGGGGCCGGCCGGGGCCACGCCTCGAGCCGCACATCCACAGCGGAGGGGCCCGGAGCCGCCAGAAACGGAAGGGGAAAATGTTTTCCATTGGTCGAGAAGTTTAAAGAAATTAGAAGACCCTGTAATGATGCCTATGACTGACCAAAATTTATGTTTTTTCAGAGAGAGAGAGAGAGAGAGAGAGAGAGAGAGAGAGAGGGAGGGGGGGGGGGGACGAGAAAAGAGAGGGGGGAGGGGGTGGTGGGTAGAAAACTTGTTGACGAAAAGCATTGCGTATTCAGGTCAGACACAAGCAGCACCCACGCGCCTATGCCGCGCTTCAGTGACGCCCAATTCAGGCGTCACACATGTGTGTGGACTTAGTTGTTCACTCCCCATAAATTAAGCGGCGGCGGACTCTGACGCCAAAGTTCAGGAACACACACACTCACGCGCGCGCGCGCACAGGCCGCACTGTCAGCCAACGGGATGGTGGTGTGATGGTTCCCGTGCGTCTCGGCCTCGGCGTTTTGCAGGAGCCTCTTCCCCGACGAGGCGGCCCCTTGGCACTCTGCTTGTCATGCGGTTTGACGCGACTCCACTGACTGCAACCCTCGTCTGGAGAGACAGAGCCCTGCAAACCGATTTACCGTTGTCCTCCCCCCCCTCCCATCTCCTGTCTAATCCACTCTGAGCCAGCTGGTCCCGCCCCTGCCCCTCCCGTCCCGCCCGCAGCACGGCAGGTACGACCCGCCCGGGCCCGGCCCCCGGCGGCCCCCGGCCTGTGCTGCTGCCCGTGACCGGGCCCGACTCAAAGTGTCGACGCTGCGAGTAACTTGCTCCCCGTTCCAAAGCGACAGAGAGCCATAGTGCCATATCGAAATATATTGCGAGGGGCTACAGTTGGCGAGTTAAGGCGACCTCCGGGCGGCGGAGCTGCGGAGCTGCGGAGCCCGCAGCATAGTGGACGTCCAGGGTCCAGCGGGGGTCCGAACCGAAGCGGTCTGAGGCGGGCCGAAGCTGCTGGCGCGGCGGCAGAGCGAGAGAGAGACAGAGAGATGCTGGGGCAAGCAAAGGACCGAACAGTGAACTGGCGTGGCGGGGCGCGGCGGCGGGGCGCGGCCGGACAGAGGGGTACCGGCTGGGACGGCCGCCCAGACGCAACTGATGAATAGGCAAGTTTGTCTTCCTTGATGACACGGCACGGCAAAGCGCAGAACAGGGGCTTGGCTTGCAGCAGCAGCAGCAGCAGCAGCAGCAGTCGCACAGAGCCCCCTCACTGGTGCCTCGCCGACAGGCGTCAGCCGTTCGCGAGTCCGTGCGGGCGGCGGCAGCGGCCCGGCCACCATCGGCACGTCGGCGCCTCGACCTACTTAAGCGGAGACTGTTCGGCTGCGACGACAGCTCGTGTGGGGGGCGGTGGGGCGCCGCGCCGGATTTGTGACAACATATTTCTACAAAACAGTCGGAAGCATAGTCAACTATTCCAGCTCACACATAGCATGAGCATAGAATTTATCGAGTTCGTCGATAAAAAAAAACCTGTAGTTTTGGTAAAATTTTGGACCACAATTTACAGTTTTGGTCAAATTTTAAGGTAAAAGATTGTGGTGTGAGAGACGAGTGCTGAACAAAATGTGTTTTTTTGGTCGTTACCATCATCAAAACAATTTGCTAGAGTTGACGACAGACTTGACGCTCCTGGCCGCGTGTATGTCCCGGGGCCCCGCGGGAGCCCCCCCTCTCCCGACCGGGGGGCACGGACACCACACCGACGGCCCGAACCGCGGAGGGAAATGGTGGCCGCGGCCCCGAACGGGTCACGTTTCCGTGTCGAAAATTTGACGAGGGAACTACACGTTTGGCGGTGCGCGGAGAGCGTCGCGTCCGCTTTTATAGGCCGGTGTCACGCTCTGGGCTTCCGGTGGTCGCCCTCCCCCCCCTCTCCCTCCACCGACACGCGCACGCCATCCGCGTTTGGCTGGCTGCCGCTGCTGCTCTGCGCGCCACCTAATTGAAAAGTACGCGTCGGGGCGTATGTAATGGAACCACAATTTTGTCGACAATCTACAAGCGGAACGCTAACTCTGCCTTCAATCACCATCCCCCCCCCCCCTTCGCCGCGTACACGAGCTCCCACGGAGAACGTTTCACCCGCACGCATCGCTCCGCACCCACTAATGTGCTTTTACCTGAAATCGAACACGCGGGACGACCGTGGACATTTTTCTCTCTTCCGCTTTCTCCTTTCCCTCTATTTTTTCTCTCTCTCGAAAGAGGTAACGAAGGTTTACTTTTGTTGTGCGTGACACGCACTCGCAGCTGGTGTCGTCGGGCCGCGCTGCCGCTCACGGCTGCACGGCGCTAAAGCAAAAAGCGATTCTTGTGCCATTAGTGTCCCGCAGCCAGTGCCCCACCCGCATCACCCGCGGGGCTTTAAATTGTCGGCGGCTGATTGACAAGTTGCCAGAGTGACGACGTAGAGAGCGCGGGCGAGAAACAGAGAGAGAGAGAGAGAGGAGGGGGAGTACAGAGAGGGACAGAGAGAGAAAGCACAGACCGAGCGAGAGAGAGAGGCAAACGCGCGAATAACAGTCGTTGGGAAACTTTTAATAGCGAGGCAAGGTGGCTAGGCTGGTGGCGGGGGCGGGGGCGGGGGTCGGGGGTTGGGGTAGGCGACGTGTTGACTTACTTAACACGTCCGCCACCGCTCCCTCCCGTTCCCCCCGCCACCCACCCGCCGCCCAACGTGCCCACTCAGGCGCCGCGCGCCGCCCACACGGCCACACCGTGCGAGGTCCGGCCGCAGCCGAGCGCCTGTGGATCGGAGGGTAGGCAACGCGACGGCACCTATGTCAAGCGGGCTTGCCTACCCCCCGTGACGACAGGCGCTCCCCGCGCGCGCCGGAGAGAGAGAGACAAAGAGAGCGAGAGGCGGAGCGAGAGGTGTGTGCGTGTGTAAGAGAGAGAGAGAGAGAGAGAGAGAGAGAGAGAGAGAGAGAGAGAGAGAGAGAGAGAGAGAGAGAGAGAGAGAGAGAGAGAGAGAAATTGAACTTCTAGCCCGCTAACGCGAGTTCCGTGAACGAAAGCAAAGTTTTACCTTTATAGGCATTTTGCTTCCCTTTTCAAACGCAGCGTCGAATAGCGCTAAAAAGAAAGTGGTGGTGGTGGGGGGAGGGGGGCTGCGCTGGGTGCGGGACCGACGACAGCGTGCATAGCGCTGTACGGCTGCCGCCGCCGCACTGAATGCCGGCGTGTGAAGCGCGCCTCGAACCCGCGCCGCACGCCATTCATAGGCAAATGAGAGCGCTGCCTTTTCGCGTCAGTTGTCCCTTCCGACCGCACGTGAGTCTGCGTCACTCTGAGTCCGTGGCCTCTAATGGCGCCCGCGGCGGCGGCCTCGCTGCCTGCGGCTCCGCCGTGCTCCGCTGCCGACGGAGGCCTCGCCTCGCCCCGCGCCGGTCGGCCCGTCGCATTCTCACGGCGGCGCACGGAAAGGCAAGGTGGCTGCGGGCTCCCAAGCATAAAATTGCGTCCCGGGTTCTGGCGGCGGCGGTGGCCGTGGCGGTGGTCGTGCGGCGCAGAGGGTGCGGAGCGCACCAACGCCGCCGTGCGTGTGGCGGCGGTGCAGCGCCGCTCGCACCGTGACACGGCCGCCGAGGTCGCCGTCGGCGCCGTGATACGGCGGCCTCCGCGGTCCCCTATCCGCAGCGCACAGCAGCGCGACAGCGCCGGCGGCCGCTTTGTACTGCCCCGTGTTGACACAGTTGAGCTGCACACACAGCAGACCTGCTGAAGACGCCCCCTCCCCTCCCCTCCCCCCCCTCCCCTCCCCTCCCCTCCCCTCCCCTCCCCTCCCCTCCCCCACAGGCCTGACTTGTCCCCCTCCCCCCGCCTGCCTCGTCCACTCAGAGTGATGTTCAGTGCGGCGCCGCCTCCAGCGTGCCTCATTTGCTTTTATTGGAGTTTGTGAATTGCCATCTTTTTTCTCCGGGTCCTGGACCCCCCTGGCTCCGGGTCCTGCGGTCCCTGCGGACCCTCCTGCTGCTCCGGGCCCTGCGCCGGAACTCCTTACCCCCCGCCGCCGTGCCGGGCCGTGCCGGGCCGTGCCGGCCGGGCCGTGCCGGGCCGTGCCGGGCCGTGCCGGGCCGTGCCGCCGTGCCGCGCCGTGCCGCGCCGTGCCGGGCGGCGTGTGACGCGGGCCGGTGCATCCCCCGCACAAACTAGGGCAATACCGTGGGCTGTTGGCGCAGTGCCAACGCCATGAATGGCGGATAGCTTTACACACATGCCCACATATTGCATCCCGACAATCAACGTCATAGTGTGCGCGCGCGCGGCCATGTGTGCGTGCCGTGTGTGTGTGTGCACACCGCGCGGGTGGCGGCCGTAAGAGCAATGAGCAAGCGAGAGGGAGACAGAAGGGGGGGGGGTGGGCTGCGAATGGGGAACACACACACGACAGCGGCTGTCTGCTGGCGTTGCAGCCGCATGGTAATGCAATTTTAAGCACCTTGAGAGCGTCGCCGTCTGTGCACGCCGCACACGCACACACACACACACACACACACACACACACACAGCTCACGCCCACAGAGGACGCTGGGCCGGACCCTGGCGGCGGCGGGACAGAGAAAGGCCGTCCTGATTGACAAAACAAGCAGCAGGCCTTTCGGCTGGCTGTATGGCGGTGTCGCGCGGCGGCCGGCGGTGAAGAGGGAATCAGCGGAGAGGCTCCGGGGCGGCAAGGCCTCCGCCGGCACGGCCCCCGGCGACACGCGCCGCCGCCACAACTCGGCCGCCAAGCCTCACGCACGTCCTCCTTCCGCGCCAACAACTTTCTGCTGTTTTTCCCCTTTCCTTCGATTTTATTTCTCTCCCCAGCCACAAGCAGCAGCAGCAGCGCGCGCAACCAGACGACTTTTTTCCGTCCCCCTCTTTTGCTCTAGAAACAGAACCGCGCGTGGCGCCGCCTTGGCTGACCTGGACCTGGGGGGGGGGGGGGGGGGGGTGAGGAAGCCGGCTATCATCCGGTAAGCCGGGGGGGGGGGGGGGAACCCTACCCGGGAGTAGTTTTATCGTATAATTTTAACTAAAGCCCCCACTCTACCGCGCATTCAGAACCGTACCTCTTTTTAAAATTTCCATTATTTAAAATGAGATAGAAATTGAAAACGACTCTTTGTTGTATTCGACGCGGAGCTGTCATTATTACGAAATGAATATAAGCACGACCTCTGACACGTGAAGCACAATGCCTTTCCCTTGCCCTTTCCTCCCGCAGCGCGCCCGGCCGCCCGCTCTGCGAGGCCACACAGCAGCCGAGCGCTCACACCTCCACACAGGACGGAGGGCATCAGGCGCAGGCTGCGCGCTGCGCTCCCCTCCACTCCCGACTCTGCCGCCTCGACGCCACGCTGCCATATCGCCGTCGCCGCAAAAATGGCCCGCCAGCCCCGCGTACCCACCCGACTGCTCCGCCCGGCCCGCTTTCTCCCGCAGACAATAATAAGCGCGCGAGGCGATAGGGCGAGGTGTGTGTGTGTGTGCGTGCGTGCGTGCGTGCGCACGTGTGTGTGTGTGTGTGTGCACGTAGCGCAGCGCAACCGCAGGCAGTTCCACGTACGGCCCAAACTTCAGAAGCGAGTGGTATTTATGGCGGCGTACTACGCCAGCAAATCCGGACATACACAAGTGGCCGAGTTAGCAGGCACACACATACACACACACACGTGCACACACACACTCGCATACGCACGCGCACACAGACGCTCAGCCACGTCTGTGCGAGCGCACGCATACCATTGTTTGGACCACAACAATGAGGGGTGCTTTGTTCCCACAATACCTGCTTATAGAACGCGCCGACGCGCGCGCGTGTGTGTGTGTGTGTGTGGAGTGGGGAGGAGGGGGAGGGTATAGGCAGTGCGGTGGGTGGGGGGGGGGGGGGCATTGGCGCGCGCGCGTGTGTGTATGAGAGAGAGAGCGACACACTAGGCTTAGTGAGAAATGAAATACAAATATGCGAAGGAGCCTCAGCGGGCGCCGCACCGCGGATGTCCAATATCAGCTTAGCAGCTGCCCGGCCCAAAGCCCATCGGGCCGCTGCGGGGGGGCTCTGCGGGGGGGGGGGGGGGCGTGAACGATGGCGGGGAAAGGGAGGGTGATTTATAACGGCAGCTTTGACAGATTCGACTGTTCACAAACGTATATTTCTCTGGGCGCAGTATCTCCACACTTCCTCCGCCCCCTTCCCTCTCAGTGCCGCCGGGCGCCGCGTGGATAACGGGTGTTTTCAGCAGGCCGCTCGCGCGCGATCGGCGCGGCCGGGACTTCCCAGCGGAGCGTCACTCCTCGCACCGCACGCCACAATTAGTCAGTCAGCCCTCCCCGTCACCCGGACGGTGGTCCCCGCTCTCGCCACCCACTAGCCGCACACACACGGACACACACGGACACACACGGACACACACGGACACACGCACACACATGCACACACATGCACACACACACACACGCATACACACACACAAACGCGCCCACACGGACACCCTGGGATAAGAGTGTAATTGAGCCGCATAGCCAGCTCTTTTGTCCGACTCACAATGGGCCGGGCGGCGGTCTCATGGTGACGCCACGCGCCGCCACGCGCCGCCACGCGCCGCCACGCGCCGCCACGCCCGCCACGCGGCGCTACGCGGCGCTACGCGGCGCTACGCAGGCGGCGCCACGCAGTCTGCGCCGACCGCACCGCCTGTCGAGGTTGTCCGTCTACCGACCGCAGCCCAGAGAACCGCGCCAACTCAGCGCCAGGGCGGCGTCGTCGAGCGCCCGCGGGTGCGGGGGTAGGCCGCCCGCGCCACACTCCTGCGTGCAGCCGGCCGGGTCTGCCTACCCGGCAGGCGCCATCCATCCCCATCGCACAGACGCTCACAAGACCAATCTAGTAAAAAACGAAAAAAATAAAATAATTCTCATATCCTTTTGCACGACGAGGCCAATGACTCCGATCCAACCGCAGCGCGTACGGTCGTCCTTTTGCAGCGCAGGGGCGGCGGCGTGGCGAGAATATTCTGGCCACACACGTCGCAGAAAGACGCGCGACAACGAGTTGGCGGCGCGGGGGAAAGGGGTGGGAAGGAGGGGGTATAATATAATATTCGGAAAAACACGGCTGAGATATGCCGCTCTCGCAGCTGGCGGGTGGCGAGAGAGATAGAGACAGAGAGATAGAGACAGAGAGAGAGAGAGAGAGTGACAGGAGACGCCGTCGCGGCAGGTGCGCCGCGCCGATCTAGCTGTCGAACGCGCTCTATATTGCGCGCTGGCCGGCCGCCCCGCCCGCGGCCTCTCCCTGCACCCCGCGAGAGCAGCAGGCGCACTCCACGCGCCAAAGCAGCCGGGCAAAGCCGCCGCGCATTCTGCGGCGGAACTGGAAATGCCGGCGCACCCACTCGCCGGAAAGCCAGGGGGCCCATGAACAAGAACCCCGCGCTGATCTCTCGTCGGCCGCCATTCCCGCACCGCGGGGCCTCTGTCGAGTGCAGCGCGGGCCGATCAGCGGGCGACTAGTGTGCGCCGGCCGGGCCGCCGCCGCCGAAGCCGCCGCGCCGCAAGTCAAACGGTGGCGGGGCCTTCCGATGCGATGCATTATGTAGCACCGCAACACACAAGGCATCGGAGGGCCCTCACAAACACGGACCGGCGGCAGCGGCGGCGGCAGCCAGCGTGTCTACAGGCAACAAGCAAAAGAGCAGACCGGTCCGTGAGGGGATGGGGGGAGGGGAGGGCTGAAAGTGAGAAGACGGCAGGCAGTAACGGTTGTGAATAGGCGCCACACACCTCCCTCCCCTCCCCTCCTCCCCGCAGGCTCCTGGCGGTGGGACCAATTTAGGTAAAGGGAAGAGCGGGCTGGGGGAGGGGGGTATGCCCGATATACCCCCTTGAAATAACACACACACACACACATACACACACACTGCCACGCCGCGTCCGCGCGGGGCACCCAATCAAAAATTGACTCGGTCGTGTGTGCCGCCCCGTCTGGATGAGGTCAATGCCACGGCACCGGCACGGCGGCGCGAAACACGCCACTTGTGGGGAGGGAGAGGGGCGGGACGACGCCGTCACGACGCGGAAGTCCCCGGAGGCTGCACAGGGCAGAGCGAGAGAGGGAGTGAGAGAGAGAGAGAGAGAGAGGAGGGCGTGAGGGAGCGCGAGAGAGCTGGAGCGTCCTGCTCGCGAGCCCCTCCACTGCCGCCCTGAAGGCTGTCACGGCCTCAGTCAGACTTGACCCAGAAGGACCTCCATCGGCGGCACGGCGTGGACTCTTGCCCGGAACGGCCTCCATTTTGCCTCCTCCCGTGCCGCCGGGGCGGCGAGCCGAGGCCGGGCCGCTGGGCCGGCCGCGATCTCCTAGACCCTCTGCACTCGGAGGAGGCCCGGGAATCCTCAGTGTGGTAGTTGGTGGAACCCGAAACAACCGTTTCGAGGGGTCAGGGGTCCGTGGGGGGTCCGCGGGGGGTCCGCGGGGGGTCCGCGGGGCTTGGTGCCGGGCACAGAGCGCCAGGTGGCGGTGACCGAGAGCGGCGGCAGCGGCGGCCAGCACGCTAGGCACGAATTTGCACGCTTATTTTTGTTTCGCTGACACGTCGAAACACAGTGCCAATACACCGCAGAAAGAGAGTAACAAGGACCAGGGGCAGGGGCGGGTGAGAGAGAGAGGGAGGGAGGGAGAGAGAGAGAGAGCGAGAGAGAGAGAGCGAGAGAGAGAGAATCTGGCATACGGTGCATTCTGCTGCTCTGCGTTGTGCATGGGAGAGAGAGAGAGAGAGAGAGAGAGAGAGAGAGAGAGAGAGAAAGAGAGAGGAGAGGGTGGTGGGGGTGGTCTTTTGCTCGGACCATGCAATCCGAGCCTGCAATGCTTATTCTGCTGCTCTATGACGGTTCACACACACACACACACACACACACACACACACACACACACGCGCGCGCACATAACAGGTCACCCGCGTTTGGCGAACAAGAAATAAAAAGAATACGGCGCGAGATAGAACGGGTCACGGTGTGACAGAGAGAGAGAGAGAGAGAGAGAGAGAGAGAGAGAGAGAGAGAGAGAGAGAGAGAGAGAGAGAGAGAGAGAGAGAGAGAGAGAGAGAGAGAGAGAGAGAGGCGGGGCGCTTAGAAGGACCACAAGCCGCATACATGCATGTGCGCGATGCTGTAAAGGCTTGTCCCACACACACAGACACACACAGACACACGCGCGCGCGCACACGCACACAAGCGATACGTGCGCCCGGCGTGCTCCTGTTTGCCTCGTAAATATTAGGCTCGGCCTTTGTGTGGAGTCACTGTCTGGGAGGGCGGTGACACGGCGGTGACACGACGCCGACAGCGGTAACCGGCGACGGCAGGGGAGCGGGGGGCGGCAAACGTGACGCGCGTCGTCAAGCAAAGAGAAACAAAAAATTTGAAGAAGGGGGAGAAAAGGCCGCAGTTTAGACCCCGCTTCTTCGTTCTCCAATCGCCTAAGTCCACCCCCCGTCCCCAACCCCAGCCCTGTCCACCGAGAACACGGCATAGTCGGGGGGGGGGGGGGGGGGGACGCAGGAGGAGAGAGGCTCTGGTGCGGAAGGGAGAGAGGAAGGACAAACACGACGCGCCTCGTGGCTTAGGGACGGCCCCTGGCTGCGTGTGTGCGCCGCCGTAACTTTGTAATGCGCAGGAGTCACACACTGGTCCGGCGGCCCGGGGTCCTCCCCCGTACATAACGTATACGCAGTACCCTGCCCTTCCATCCATCAATGTCTGCTTGACGGTGGAGAGGTCCCCCGGCCCCGGACCCCGGACTCCGGCAGCGCCGGCCGCGGGCTGCCCGGGGACGTGCCGAGCCCTCGGCCCCGGAAGTGCGGACGGGACGCGCGGGGCCGGCGGGGACCTCGTGGGCGGACGTCATGCGGGGGGGAGAGCGCGGCGCCACCTGTTGAGGGCGCCGCGGGCCGCCGCTGATGTGCCTGGGCTGTGGAGTTGCAGTCATATTCAGATCCAGGCCGACTAACACAACGGCCTGGCGTAAGTATAGTTACGACGGGCAAGTTTCAATATTTCAATTTGTTGCACAAAAACGCCAACTGATATTGGTCGGCTCGAGTATTTGGACGGGCATCCCCCCCTCCCCGCTCGCTGAGGAGCAGTCGTCTTTGCACTCCCGCTGCCCCCCCCCCCTCCCCCGGCAGGCCCCTTGGGGGGTCCCGATTGTATTTTTGCCGAGTCGGGCCACGTCTCGAATTATGCGGCCGCGGACACGGAGGTGCGAGCGCCGTGCGAATCGCCTTCCCTCTTGACACGTCGGAAACCCGCCGGGAGTGACGGAGAGGCGTCTCGGACAGAGACAGACTGGGAGACGCAAAGGAGTGCGACGAGGAAAGAGGGAGAAAGGGGGAAGGAGAGAGAGAGACCGATTGAGGCCCCCGAGGAGGAGGAGGAGGAGGCGCGTGACGCCCGCGAACGCCAAACACACTTCGCGGCCTGATTCTGTGATGCCGTACGCGCGCGTCGTCATTGACATGCGTGTGACAGAGACAACGACTGAAACATGAGTGGGAGTGGCGACAGCAGAGCGAGAGCGAGAGAGATAGAGAAAGAGAGACGGCCGAAGGTAGCGGGATCCGCAGCCCCATCAGGCGAACACACAGACAGGCCGCAAAAATAAAATCCTTGTATTAATATTGTGCGTCAACGCACTCCGCGCACCGCGGTGCGGCCGGGTGTTCCGGGGGCGCGCAACAACCCGCCCTCCCTCCCGCACCGCGGTCCGGTGCGCGCAGATCTGTCTGTTTGATAGCCCCGCCCCGCCCCTCCCCATCCGATACACACACGCACACACGCACACACGCACACACGCACACACGCACACACGCACACACGCACACACGCACACACGCCCGCATACGGCGGAAACAATTTCACAGCAGAGCGGCGCGCGCACCGCACCCGCCGCCGCGCCGCCCAAAATGTACGTCTCTCTGGAGGGTGACGCATGCTAATCCAATTGGAGGAGAGGAGGCGCTGGTGCCGGCCCGGCAATACTGCGACACGGGGCGCAGGTGAACGCCCCCGCGGCCCCCGCAGCCCCCGCAGCCCCCGCAGCCCCCGCAGCCCCCGCAGGCCGGCGCGCACGGCAGGCGGCCGACCCCCGCACGGATTTTATTGCCTGGAACCCCTGGCCGCCGCCGCCGCCGCCTCCGCCGCCGCCTCCGCCGCCGCCACCAGCACCAGCAGTGCCGGGGTGCATGCGGCGACGCGCCCCCGGGAACACTAGCGTATTTCGGAAGGAGCTGCGAACCGGACGCGGGGGGAGGAAGTGAGGAGAACATAAGAACCGGAAGCGCGCAGGTGGGGCAACGGCGGGGCGTGCACAACCGCAGCGCAGAGCAGGAGGCCATCTCCGCCGACTCTGTACTCTGTAGTCTTGGCCGGTCTCGACGGCGCGGTGCACGGCGCTGAGTACCCCCCCCCCCCTCTCCCCCGCGTGGCGCGGATCACCACATTCCATCTGGCAGCGAGGAGACCTGTTCCTGGCGCTTCCGCTCGTGCTCTTCTCACCCGCTATCCAGACGTTCCGGTTTGAGCTCCGAACGGAATACCCTATTCCGGCGGCGGCGTAGGGTGCCGGGGGCGGGGGCGCCGCGCGGTACTCTACCGAATGAACGCAGAGAGAGAGAGAGAGAGAGAGAGAGAGAGAGAGAGAGAGAGAGAGAGAGAGAGAGAGATAGTCGACTCCTGACTGCAGCGGTGGTGGGTGGCTTTAGCGGGGCGCGGTCACCCGTGGAGATGCCGGCCGCCGACAAGCTAGTCCTCCGCCTGCTCCCCGCGCCGCTATCACCGCCCCGACGCTGCAGTCCTCGCCTCCCCCGTGCTGTTGGCGGGGCCGCGGCCCGGCGCCGAACCCATGCAGAAGAAAGGCGGGTCGGGACGGAAATCAATCGCCCCCCCGCAGCGGCGTCCCCGTCTTTATCTCATGCATGCACTTCCAAACCATTGGCCGCGCCCCCGCGCCCCTGCGCCCCTGCCGCAGCTCCGGCAGCCTTGGGCCGGCTCCGGCCGGAGCAGTGCCCCTCCCCGGAGCAGCAGGGTCCCTCCCCGGAGCACGGCCCGCGGGAGACGGACGGCGCGTCGACAAATCTGCCAGCGCGCCGGCGGACCGGACGCGGCCGGCCGGCGGCGCGAGGGGAGCGCCGCCTCTATTCCTCCTCCGGGCTCCGGCGCCTCCGGGCGCCGACCGCTGTCCGGCCCGGCGGCTTCCGGATGAGGTTACGCGTTTCCGGAGTCACGATCGGGGGGCGGTGCTGCCGCCGCAGTCCTTGTATGAGCGGCCGCCCTCCAGCCCCTCCGGGCTCCTCCGGACAACGTGGCGCCGCGATGCAGCCAGAGGGGGACCCGGGAGGAGGGGCCGAGGCAGCCGAGGCAGCCGAGCGGAACAGAAATAAATGGCCTCCCGCACGCGCTTCCAGTAATTCGGAGAAAGGTCTTGAACAGGCGCGGACGTTTCGGGACGAGAGAGAGAGAGAGAGAGAGAGAGAGAGAGAAAGAGAGAGAGAGAGAGAGAGAGAAAGAGAGAGAGAGAGAGAGAGAGAAAGGAAAAGGGACAAGAAAAAAAAGAACCGTCCGTATTCATCCATATGGAACGGATAAGACTGCACGCGTTGTGCGGGAGAACGACGTGCGAGACGTGGACAAAAATCGCAGCACTAATCAGATAAAAAGTTGCTTCCGGCTCTTCGTGGACATTTCTTTTTCTTTTATTTTTCTCATTTTTTCTTTGCTGGGTGCGGCCGGTTGTCCTGCAGTAGTCGGTCCGCGCAGGTGTTGACGCCCGCCAGCAGGGAGTGTGGGGAGAGGCGGGTGGAGGGAGGGGAGCGGGGGTGTAGTGCTGAGCGGCCAGCAGGAAGGGCGATTTGTTGGAGAAGTTAAGGCGCGTGACCGGCACGGTCCAGTGCAGAAGTACACCCCCTACCCCCTCTCCTCTCCAAAGCCCAGAGGATTGCCGGCACCGTCCGGCACCGTCACAAGCAGTCGACCCGGCCGGCCGACCGGTCTGAGCAGGGGAAAGGACGCGCCCCGGTTCTGTGACCGTACGCACTACATGGATACGTGAATGACTGTCCATCTCCCCCTCCCCCTCTCTCTCACGCGCACATACACCGGCCAGAACGTCATTCAATTATACACACGGAGTTGAGCCGCGCAGCTCTAATGATGTCACGCGTCAGCGGTTGTGTGTGTGTGTGTGTGTGTGTGGCGTACGCGCGAGAGCGTGTGAAACTACACGCCGAAAGCGACACGGCCAGCGGTGGGGGTCAGGGAGTCCCGCGGCGGGCCGGACGCTGGTTACCCCGTCGTTACCTCGTCGTTACCTCGGAGTTACCCGCGGCCGTGACGAAACGCCGCTGCCGCTGACTAGTGCGGCCGCGAGCACGAGTAGTACTTCTGACTTCCGCGCGACCCGACGAGCGGCGCCGCTCGCGCAGCCAGCGGCAGCCGAATGCAAACACGGGGAGGGGGTGCTTGCCGAGGGCGCGGGGGGTGCGCCCCGCCCCGCTGCCGCCCCGCTGCCGCCCCGCTGAGGGCCCCTGCCGGGCCGCGTGTAAAACAGCTCCTCAAACGACTTGAAACTGCTGAGGGGAGACGTGCGCGTCGTCAGAGCCCCGCCCATTACAAGGCGCTTCCCTTTAAGAGGCTCCCGGGCCGGCCGGCCCGCCCCGGCTGCCCCGGCCACCCCGTGACCAGGCCCGGCGCCGCTGGCGCCCCCGACTCGCGCGCCACGGCGACGCGCTCGCTCCCACGCCGTGAAAAGGGTCGGTACGGGAAAGTAAAAAAAGGAGAGAAGAGAAACGTAAAGGAGTATCTTGACCCGAGCGGCCAGGTAAAGAGGTAAAAGTGCACACGCGCGCCATCTCTTTGCCACCCCTCGCCGGCGGCGACTGCGGAATAAAAAAAAGGCAAACTTTGAAGGTCAGAGGGAGAGAGCTAAGTGGGAAAGAGAGTGTGTGTGAGAGAGAGAGGTCGTGTCCAACAACAACAATTTTCCAGGATTGTTCCGAACACGGCGGGCCCCCCCGCGGGGCCTCCCCTCCTCTCGCAATATAAGGCGGCAGTGCGGTGCTGCGGTCGCCCGGCTGCCCGGCTGCCCGGCCGCCGCCGCCTCTTCGCCTCGCCACCCCCAGTTCGTTTCCGTTTCTGACGGACGCCGAGTGCAGCGGAGCGAGGCGCAGTGGTGCGGGTGAATCCGCGCGCCGGCATCGCGCCCGCACCCGCGAGGCCGCCCGGTCGCTGCCGAAGGTGAGAGTCGCAAAAGCTAATTGCAGCGCCATAAAAAGTTTCATTACGCCATTACAAGGCAGCGCGGCGGCGCGCAGCGGGGGGTTGCGCGCGGCGCGGCGCGCCTTGGGGCCCGCTTGGGCCGGGTTACCTACCTCGGCTATCCCCACGGGCCCCTCCCCCCCCCCCCCCCCGGCCCCCGCTAAGCGGCGGCCATACTGGGAGTCACTATGGAGGCAAACGGCGGCTCCGCGGGCGCACTTCAGCGCAGCCCGTCGGCAGCCAGGCCTGCCCGCCTCCCCGTCCGGCCGGCAACCGGACGGGTACTCGGGGGCAGCAACCTAGGGGGACCCGGGGCCCTGCACACGACACGGTCAGCACCTCCCCCCCGATGCACCGATGTCGCATCGCCATCATCAACCCCCTCCCCCCCCCCCAGCCGCAGCCACAGCCGCCGCCCGACTGCGGTTCGTACGCTGCCGCTGCAAACGCCGCGCGCAACAGCTGGTCTTATGAGAAATTGCGCAGCGTCCCCACAAACACGGTCGGTTATCCCGGCTGGGGCGGAGCCTGCGGGGCGCCCGCACCGCACCCTCCTCCAGTCCCGCGGCCGAGAGCGGGATCCTGGTGGGGATCCTGGTGGGGATCCTGGTGGGGGTCCTGATGGGGATCCTGGTGGGGATCCTGGTGGGGATCCTGGTGGGGATCCTGGTGGGGATCCTGGTGGGGATCCTGGTGGGGATCCTGGTGGGGATCCTGGTGGGGATCCTGGTGGGGATGGGGATCCTGGTGGGGATCCTGGTGGGGATCCTGGTGGGGATCCTGGTGGGGATCCTGGTGGGGATCCTGGTGGGGATCCTGGTGGGGATCCTGGTGGGGATCCTGGTGGGGATCCTGGTGGGGATCCTGGTGGGGATCCTGGTGGGGATCCTGGTGGGGATCCTGGTGGGGATCCTGGGGGGATCCTGGGGATGGGGATCCTGGTGGGGATCCTGATGGGGATCCTGGTGGGGATCCTGGCGGGGATCCTGGTGGGGATCCTGATGGGGATCCTGGTGGGGATCCTGGCGGGGATCCTGGTGGGGATCCTGGTGGGGATCCTGATGGGGATCCTGGTGGGGATCCTGATGGGGATCCTGGTGGGGATCCTGGCGGGGATCCTGGCGGGGATCCTGGTGGGGATCCTGGTGGGGATCCTGGTGGGGATCCTGGTGGGGATCCTCGGAGGGGATCCCCATCCCCACGGCCGAGCCGCCCGCCCCGGCTCTTTCGGCCGCTTTGTCGGAATTATTCAGACTGACGAGCAGCAGACGCACAGAAGACACGAGTTTCGGGTCGTGTTGCTCTCGGCCTCGGCCTGCGGGGCGGCGGCCTGGCGGTCTGGTGGCGCTCGTGAGGAAAAAAAAGAGCGGCGTCGGGGTGGGGGCTCCGCGGGGGGTGGGCCCGCAGCGGCGAGGGGCCGCGCTGCGGTTAGCGTGTAACTGGGCCGCCAGTTACCGCGGTCCGGCCGGCCGCACCGCGCCGCCATCTGGACCCCGCCCTGCGGCCCCCACGGCCCCCGCGGCCCCCGTGGGCGAGGCGCGCAGCCCCGCCTCTGTAATTATTGTTTCATTATTTTCCATTACTTACATTACCGCGGGGCGTTTATTTTCCCTGTGACGTAAGTCCGTCTGTGTACGTGCGCTGGGGGGAGAGGAAGCGGAAGGGGGGTCTCTCCGGGACGCCACCGCCGATGCGACACCGCCAGTCATTCCGCATACAACGCGCTCTTGATTCCAAAACAGCGGCTGCTTCCATTTCCTCCTCCTTCTCTCTCTGGCTCTCAACCCATTCTCTTCATCTCTCTTGGTCACCGACCAAATCCACCCCTGGCTGTCCCTGAAATATGATCCCGCTTCCCGCTCTCGGCCAAAAGGGGGAAGGGGGAGTGGGGGGAGGGGGGGGGGGCGGTCAGATTCCCGTGGGGGTCAGGGCACGTGGTGACCATCGCCAAGCCGGACCGCGTTATTAAATAATCCCCCGGGGGGACACACGCCGAGCCGAGCACCAGTGTGCCGGAGCCCCGGAGCCGAGCCGGAGCCGAGCCGGAGCCGAGCCGGAGCCGAGCCGGAGCCGAGCCGGAGCCGGGCCGGAGCTGCAGGTCAGCGTAAAGAGTATTACGGGGATAGTGCGGGTCACCATAAAAGGGGGCGTAAGTGACACCGTAGTGGTCAGGGGGGCTAGTTAGGGCGACGACACTCCGGGGCGGCGGCAGGGCGGCGGCGGGGCGGCGGCGGCGGGGGGGGGGGGGGGGGGGGGGGGGGGCGCCGAGAGTGGACATTAGGGGCACCGCGGGGCCACACCGGGTACACCTGCACGGCGTGGGTGATCCCACCCGCCTCCTCCAACGACCCCGCGGCATCGCAGAGAAAGACCAGGTCCAGGGGCACGGCGGAGGCAGAGGCAGGTGGCCGAGATGGCCCCGGAGGGGGGCGGCTCCGCAGGCTGCCGCCGTCGCCGCTCCGTCCTCAGTTTACAGCGGCGTTAATCGAGGCTTTTGTCCAATCAAACGAATGGAGCGAATCATCCCTGCCACCTCTCCGCGCGCGCCGCTCGCTAAAGGCCGCCGTCTATCCGCACGGAGCCGCGGAGCAGCCGGGCTGAGCGGCCGTCGCCCCGATCGGACTCGGCTCGGCTGGCAGCCCCCCGGAGGCCCCCGGAGGCCCCGGGGCACCTGGGCGTCGTCGTAAAAGTGCTCATTAAACACTCCGGGGCCGATCACGGCGACAACAGCCGGCGCGGCGCGGCCTGCGGGGGGTCCGGGGTGTGAACAAGGCAGAGAGAGACAGAGACAGACAGAGAGAGAGAGAGAGAGAAGAAGAGAGAGGGAGAGAGAGAGAGAGAGAGAGAGAGAGAGAGAAGAGGAAGATTGACACATGTTGCTGGCGGATAGCGAGAAACTGGAGCAGATAGGGCGAGTGGAGAGGAACAGACGGCAGGGTTTGCCGGGGCTGTCTGTTCCCGAGGGCTGAGGGCGCTAAGGGCGCGGAGGGCTCCGGCCGGGCGGCTCTGTGCCGAGTTTGTTGTTCGGAAGGCCGAATCGCCCGGGGCGTCCGATGGAGAGGCCGATGGTTCAGCCGCGCCGCCGTGTATAGCCGGGCCGCCGCTCCTGTTGCTGCGGCGGCAGATGGTTGTCGCCGGGGGTGGGGGGTGTCGACGGCCGGCCCACGGCCCCCGACGGGCCCCCCCGACGGCCTCCCGGCGGCACCCCGTTAGGGTTAGTGCACGCGGCGGCCGGCCCACCCGCTGCCTGGGATCACAATGAAACGGCCGGGCCTAATTTCGCCAGTGTTATCGAAGGGCCGAACAAAAGAGCGGCGCGAAGGCCGTTGCGGCCGGAGCGGGCCAGACGCGCATCCCAGCAGCGGAGCCGGCGGAGCCAGCGGAGCAGCGGGGTGGGAGGAGGCCGTGCCGCCCGACGGTCTCAGCACTCGAGCAAAAAATAATAAAATAAAAATGCATGGAGCCGCCGCCGCCGGCGGGCCGAGCGCCGCGCCGGCCGCTCAACTTTGCCTCTTCCTGAGCGCTCGGCGCCACTCGGCGCTGCACTTGAGGGCGCCGCCGTGCGCTCCGGGAGGGCGGCGGCGGCTGCCGGGCCGTAAGAGCTCCTCACGCCGAAGCTGCGCAGTTTTAACAGCGCCTAATTTGCGGGCAAGAACGCACGCAGCCAAGCGGGGGTGCTCTCGCCAATACTACTCGGTCCGCGGGTAATTTCAACGCTCGCTTCGGAATAG
This sequence comes from Megalurothrips usitatus, assembly GCA_026979955.1. Classification (NCBI taxonomy): domain Eukaryota; kingdom Metazoa; phylum Arthropoda; class Insecta; order Thysanoptera; family Thripidae; genus Megalurothrips; species Megalurothrips usitatus. Next base: position 423,260 of record CM049595.1, read on the forward strand.
ATTAAAGCGGGTGGGAGCGGCGGCGGCGGCGATACCAGGCGGTGGCCCGCAGCCGCAGCCCCGCCAGCCCCGGCGGCGGCCTCATCAGGTGCAGCATTTTCTTTCCCAGCGCCGCCGCCGCCGCGGCTGCTCGCTCCCCGGTTGTGTTTGCGCCGGCCGAAAGCCGCCCTTCCCCTCCCTTTTGTTCTCGCTGCCCGACTCCATCGACGACAAGTCCGCGGCCAGATAGAATTACCCCCACCCCCACGCCCGCGCTGCAGCGGAATTAATCCGCCCGTAATTTCCACGACACCCATTACGGCCTGAGGCACGGCTCGGGGCCGGGGCTCCGCTGCCCCGCGGCCGGCGCCGGCGCGGCCCACTCGAGGTGGCTACAATTTAAGACCGCACCGCGCCGTTCCTCACAGCGGACGGCCGTGATTGCAGGAGCGGGCCGCCGCCGGGCCGCCGCCGAAACAAAAAAGGATCATAAGTTGGCAGCAGCAGGGGGTTCATTCAAACTCCCGGCCGGCGGCCGGCCGCGAGGCGAAGAGGACCCGCGCCTACCCCTCCGGCTACCCCATCCAGTCACCAGCAGGTAGTTCCCAGTAGGGTGCTGGGACGTCCGCGGATGGATGTCAGGACGTTCCGCTCGAGGACATCCTGCAGTGGTGCATTCCGCCCATTTTTTTGGTGAAAATTATCGTGAATCTAGTCGTGAATATTGTCGTCCTGGGAAGTACTCCGGGGGACGTCCGCCTGTTCACTACCCAGTACGTCTACTGTCACGACGTCACAATTGAGGTCCGTAGACGTGAAGCATCACTGTGCGTAGTATCGTCCCCAGACGTCACTGTCTGTACGCTCTGGGGCGGCGTGCGCGCGTGCGCGGTGGAGGTAGTGGGTAGGGTTCGTCTAAAAATGACACACAAGTACTGTACATTTGGGACTGCGTTTTAATCATTGCTTGCATGAACACAGCACGAGTGCGACAACGTAATCATGAGGAAGCGGGTGGCTGGGGCAGGCGAGCATTACTGGTGGCACTGCTGCGGTGGGGGAGCGCCTGGAGGGTAGGCAGCGAGAGGCCGGGCGCACAGCCGTGTCGTGCGGGCATGCCTACCCATCGGCCGTCAGGCGGTGGTGGCGCGTGGATACGGATCGGCTGTGAATTGAATGAGTTAATTAATTAACTAACGAGAGTCCATCAGAAAGAAAGTAAACGTCAGCCATGTGTGATAAAATGATTCCTACATACCTCAAATATCAGTTCTCAAGGTGTAAAGTGTAAGCCTAAATTAAACCCAGATGGTTCTGATGACCATGCCATTACTGACTTTGTCCAAGTTGGAACGGTAATAAATTGCCTGCGTCACAGATTTGAGGCGGGAGAGAGCACTGAAATGAAGCTGTGACAACCTGGTGGCAGAAAACATAATTTCAGCATGATGAACATGAAACATTTGTTAGCAGCACAGGGGAGGAAAATGATATCAATGAAAGGTACCACTCACATATAAGAAGCCACTGCTTATGAAAATCCAGTGCAGGGCCCCCAACACAGAAAAATTGCATCAGGCAAAGTAACTCAATCACCACTGTTATTTACCTGGGTTAAAAGGAGCCATTTCTTTATAAAAATACAATTGAAAACATCACAAGTGTCTGTTATTACCCTTCGGATCAAACATTAACCAATAGCTCTGCACAGTCCTGCCAATACTCCATGCGTGAGCTAATCTGATACTGAGCGCGGGGGGTATCGTCGGCGCGCCTGTGATGGGAAGATACCCCCCGACCCAGGGGGTATCTACGGTTATGCCACAAAGTAGCCAGCAAAATCTATATCATAAAATTACTATTAATTATTAATGAACATGCAGACACATTACTTTACACATGACACACCAGCAATACCCCAAATTTCACAAAAAATTATGACAAGGTAAATCCTTTTCAAACATCTCTGCGATAGGATGAAGTAGTTTTGAAACCAGTGGAATACACCATGCTCTCCCTAACAGCCTCCTGCGCCTTGATACACTGAGATTGGCACAGTCAGTGTAATGTGGGGGGAACCCAAACAGTTGCTCCCACTCTGTGACACTGAGGCTACACTGAGAGCCATCCTCCAGCACCGGCAACTCCCTTCCACGTCCTGCACATGAACAACACACATGAACAGAAGCTCATACGTGGAGGCGTGATACAAGATCGCATTAAAAGTACTTCACCTTGCTCGCTTGATGAATTTGTTGTCAAGGTGGGTAAACACCGAACATTCGCTTGTCTGAATGGCATGAGGAAGTCCTGAAGACGTGTGGCTCTCCCACCCGCCAGCTCGCCTGCGGTCTCAGACAACCGTGGGACATTGCTCCAGAAATTTCTTATCCTTCTCATTGGCACAACTGAGGATGAGCAGCACCTCACCGGTCCACTCCCAAGACACCTGAAATCAAAACCAAATTTATGCACACTTTGTCATCCATGAAATCATTAAGAATATGCTTCACTTAACTATAGCAACCTGCTCATAGTGTCACAAACGCCAGCATCCAGATGAGCGGTCTGCTCATAAAACCAGAAGAATGGATCCCCCCTTCTCATGGCCAGGTCTGAGAGAATGTCTCTAATGCGAACATACTCGAAGAAGAGCCCTCCTGATGATCCCGGCTCTGAAACAAATGAAGAACATGACTACGTGTGCAACATCAAAGCAAAGTAGAAATACTGGGAGTGTTACCATGCAGTCCTAATCTTCTTGGATTAACACGACTTAGGTTGTTACAAGGCGAACCACCCAACAGTAGATCCACTCTGCCCAAAGCATGTAAAAGGGGAGCATTCAGTTTTTTTACACAACCAAGCAAAACTATTCTCCCGTGATATGTGTGTTTCAGAACTTGTATTGCATCACTGTCGATTTCGCATGAAAAATATGTGCCAATTTTGAGGCCTAGACTGTTCTGAAGTATCTGGTACGCACTGCCAATACCATCAAACAGTGATAGCACACGTATTGTCCTCAATGGAACAGGATGTACCTGAAAACAAATATTGCCTCGGTCACTACACTTGCAGGAGAAATTTCCAGTGCTAAACTGAGTTCCTACCTTGAAGACGAATGTGTTTCCGTTCCCCACTAAAGGGACTGATACACAAGTCGAACTAACCAGAGGCCCACACTCAATTAAACGCTCTGAAGCCTGGTGCCATTTCATTAGAGACCATGATATCGATGCATTATCAAATCCGTGGAAGGTGTCGCCATCGGCACACTGCTGCGGCGTCGAGAAGCCAAGGTGTCCCGAACGGACATCAGACACAACCTGCAAGAAAACAAACATGCACTACAGACGTAATGTGAGAGGTTATGTTGCACGGCTAGGGTGACAACGAAATGCTTACATTATGCGATTTAACCCGTTTGAAATGCATTCTCTTGTTTCTCCGTCTTCTCCGTCGTCGTGGCGACGACCGTGCATACCCACCGCCAGACAGCAACAGTTTTTCCGTCACAACAAGAGGGTAGTCCACTGGAGTCGAACGGGCCGCAGTGTTCCAACTCCGAAGTACAGAGTCATCTAAGAAATGCACACGGAGATGAATACTTATGTGCACGGCACATGTAGGATCATAGCGGTCCCGCGAGACACGGTGCGCGCAATGACGCGTGTTGCAGAAACTCACATTCATCGCCAATGCAAGTGCCGTACGACATGACTGGCGCGCTGCAACAAATCGATTTTGTCTGTCCACACGGCACTTTGCGAGTTCTCAGTACCGCCGCGGCTCAATTCCGGGGTCACACAATCCAGTACACTCGTTATCTGACACACAAAACACTGCAATTCGATAAACTCGTGAAAAACGTACGACGGCCAGCAAAGTCGGCTTGACGCGTCTGAGGTTAAGTGCGTCCAGCGCGTGACGTCACAACTGGCCATCTCCAGGCAGGACCGTCCAACATCCTGAAATCTTGAGCAGAGAGCGATATCAAGACTGCCAGTCTGACTGAAGTGCTGCCTTGCATCTTCTTGTGAAAACTAATGGACGACTTCTGGAATTATATTATATTATTAAATTGACACTTGCTACTCAAAAATAGTCTGGAAGCTGGAAGTCGTGTGGGGGTGGCACCTAATGTTGGTTGCCCTTTTACCCAGGGATGCTGCCAGATTTGGAGCCAAGTTTGAAGTGCATGTTTGTTGTCCCTGTTGTAATCTTAAAGACGAATTATCTGTCAGTGTTAACGTGGAAAGACTAATGCGAGGAGGGTAGGGAGGAACTGTTGTAAATTTAAAGACGAAATATTTGTTAGTGTTAACGTGCTAAGACTTATGCGAGGAGCGTAGGGAGAAACGACCACACAGTTGGGCTGCTGGATAGCAAGTAGGAAGTTTATTGTTCGAGAGCGGAGCGCTGGAGTCACAAGAAGAAAACAAGAGCAAGTATGGAGTCGCAGACCAGGTTGATAGGAGGCGGTGTGTGAGAGAGGCGGTTAATTTAAAATAAAGAAATATATACACAACAGAGATCGAGGATTAATAATACAATAAATATACAACACGCCCCCTTAATCCGCAGATCGGGTATAAAATTGACAAAACATTCTATAGTGCAACAACTCCATAGTACAAGAAAATAATAAAATAAACCAGCTATTAGTTTCGTACCACCCCATTCGGAGACCGGGCAAGGAAAAAGAATAAAAACCTCGCCAGAACAAGGGAAACCTTGAAGAGGGAAAAACCTTGTCCAGTGGTGCGAAAACTATCGCTTCAGAACAAATATATATATATATGTACACTCATTAATAAAGACAAAATTACAGGAAGCTCAGCTGACCGATAAATTTAAATATTTCACACATTTCTCATGATTTTGCCGTCCTAGGCCTTTCGTCAAACAAGTGGTTTGAAAACGAATGCATCACAACAAATATAAATGTACAAGCAATGTAAATATTGCACAATTCAATTCAATGGTCCAACATCAAATGGTCCAAACTGATGACATACTAAAAACATACAAAAAACAAAGAGTGATATTAAAAAACTAAAATTTACAGCAAATGCAGAGGAAAAAGAGCAGGCAGGCACCAGCATCATTACCTATTTCAACATATCCAGACATTCATTGCTGAAGAGCCATGGTAACGTTGTATGCACCTCATTCCCCTCAGCGTCAGTGCCTCGCTGAGGTGCCTTCCTTTTGGAGAACCAAGTGACAGTCTTTGCCCTCAGGTCCGAAACACCAGCATTCTTGATCTCCTTCGCCACCTCTGCATACGCGCTCTCTATCACGTCGTGAACAAATGGTGCCACCTTCTTGAGACCAATTCGTTGAGTGGCACTATTTACAACTCGGTCACCAGTTTTGATGCCCTGGAAATTAAGAAAATAACCCGCATAGTCAGTAAGTACACCACCCATTACCTTACCCACTACCCGCACTGTCCCATCGCCCTCCAGGCCCAGTCCAGTGAGATACTTTTTCTGCAACAAAGGAAAGTAATTTATGTACTGCTGCAGTTTCAAAACAATGAAATCATCTTAAATAAACTGAGCACTACATACCAGTGCCTTCGCCAGAGCGGGCTTCTCCGACAGGACACGGTTGAGCTTCACCAGCTCATCCGGATTTGCAAGGGGCAGCTTGAATCCAGGCACCACAGTCTTCGATGTCTGGACAGCAAGCTGCGCCCGCATTTTCCGTACTTGCATGGTGAGCTCCCTCATCATGTCGTACAGCCGCTGCTGTCCTATCAGGATAGCAGCACACTGGGCAGCTGCAACAGGGACAAAAAAGGCGCTGTAGTTCGACACACACACACTGCTATGCGTGTACAATGAAGAAAATCACTTACGGTCTGACAAAGTGTCTGCCTCAGAATTAAGCACACCCTGTACCGCTCCTGGAGGGCGCCGCAGTGTAGGGATGGCTGCCGCCGGTGGCCCATGTCGTGTCCCCGCACTCGTCCCGGGGCTCTGCGTGTCCCGGACCGGGAGCCTGCTGGGGCGGGGTGCAGTGACCGCCGGGGCCCTGCCCTGCCCACTGGGGCCGGGGCTGGCGCGGCTGACTCCTTGCGCCGTGGTCGGAGTCCGGGAAGTGGCCCTGCCGCTGCAGGGGCCGACGCCCACACCTGCTGCACCGGGGCTGCTTCTGACCGCGGCCCGGCCCTGGGGGCTGGCGCTGTGAGCCCCTGGCGCCACGAGCCGTCCACCTGCCGCGCCGGGACTGATGCTGGACGTTGCCAGGCCCTTGGAGGCGGAGCGGCCGATGACTGGGCCTCGACCCACGCCGATGCGACCACTGTCCGCGGTCCCGGGGCGTCCCTCGTCCTCATCGCCGGGGCGCCTCGCGGCCTGGAGTGCCCAGCCCGGGGAGGCGATGCGGGAGGCGGGAGGGGCGTCGGCGCTCCGTCTCGGCGTCTGCCAGTCGGTGCCCGCAGCCGCGTCGTCCACTCTCTTCCTCTTCCACGGACGTGCCTCATCCCCCGCCATGGTGAAGGACTGCGACCCGCACTCCATCTCCATGGCCAGGAAATCGGCCGGGTAAGGATCAGGCTCGTCCTCGGACAGGTCGACGTCACTGGACAGGGCCAAGAAGTCGTCGTCGTCGTCGAAGAGGTTGTCGCCGGCGTGGCCAGCGTCGAAGTCCACGACCTGCTCGCTGACGCCCTCCTCGGCTCCGCCGTGCTCCGCGTCCTTGCCCGCGGCGGCGTGCAACTCGACGGTGCCCGAGTCCTCGGCGTCGCTGCCTGCCGGCGATTCATCCCCGGAGGAGAGGTCGGGCTCAGGGCGGGTGTACCGCCTGTGCGGCTTCCCGACGGCGTTCAGAGAGAAGCCCGCGTCCGAGTCCGTGTCGGCCGCGGAGGCGGTGTCCGACGCGAACCCCAGCACCCTCTCGTTGTTGATGTGCCGCTCCATGGCCTCCACACATTTGTCCCAGCTACCTGAAATTTTGGACAAATCAATCATTAAGTCAAGTGCGGAGAAACGTTCACGGCTAAAATAGGAGGCACAGAGCGCCTCGGCTCGGCTCCCTGGCTGGCTCGGCTGGGTCTGCTCTGCTCGGCCCGAGCCGGGCGGGGAGCCGGGCGGGGAGCCGGGCCGAGGCGCTCCGTGTTGGCGGGGAGCCGCTGTGCCAGCGGGGCGCGCGGTATCGTCTCACGACCACGGCCACAGGGGGGCCCTCAGTGATAAATCAACATGATAACTCACTTGTTGAGTACTTGACATGTACGGAGAACTCGTGAAAACGGATCCTCCTCTCTTCCGGCTTGGCTGGGGTGAACTCTGGTGCCTGCAGAAACTTCGCCAGCCGCTCGCCGCTAATGTTTTTGGGGAGGCACAGCTTCGCGGAGCCGTCCTTCTCCAGGTCAACCAGGAGAGCGGCCGCGCAGCAGTCGAACCGCTTCCTCTCCTTTTTGCCCTGGTAGCGGACGACGTAGTACCTGCGAACATGAACAGGAGAAAAGTCAGTAGTGGGCATCCCCCCCCCCCCCCCCCCCCCCCCGCATCCCCCCCTCCCACTCCCCTCCCGCTCTCGCCGCCGCGCGCCCACACACACGCACTTGCCCCCCCCCCCCCCCCCCCTCCACGCCCCCTATCGCAGGGGATGCACGACAAATGATGATGTCCCTTTGTACCTTGCGGCGACCGCTTTGGTCCGGATATCGGATAATGGCCACGTCCTGAACCGATCGCCCAGCTTGTGCACTAAGAAGGTACCTAACCGGCTCGATAACACAGGGTACGAATACGCGTCGGTGTAGTCCCTGAAGACCTTTCCAACAACAAAAGAACCATTTGCTGTTTCAATGAAATTGTGTGCAAAAACGACTGATCCGTCGTTCATGTACATTACGTTGTCACCGGGAAGCAGGGAAATGACCCGTGCATTACAGCAAATTTCCGAGTAGGCCCTTCCATTAAGGCCGCCATGAGGGCCTCCCCTATGACCTGAGGATTTTATAATGCCATTGGGCACAACGGGTGTCCGCGGCGCCAGAAGCAGCTCCCTGTTGCGCTCAGTATACCTGTTCACTAACTGCTGCAACGGCTTAACTCTGCCTCTCACAGCCCTCTTCAAAACCTGAAGTTCATTCTCATAACAGAAAGCTGAAAAATCATCTAATTTACCATACTGAGAACAATCATCAGTTAAATGTAATAGTTGGTGAACATTGTATACAACAAACTCTTTGCCAAGTAACCTTTTAGCATCCTTTACGAACCTCAACAGGTACGAGTGCGCAGCTGTCATGATGTCCTGATTAAGCTCATTGCCGGTAAGAAGCGTAATTGCACAGTGCAATAGCATGAACAACTGAAAATACTCTTTCCGAAGCACTGAGCCACTGAGCAGGGCAGGGATTAAATATAGTAGGAACTGACGCAATTCTGTGGCTTTCCATCTCAGTATGTACTTGAAAGACCTTGGCTTTCTACTGAAATCACGTGGCCAAAACTCATATGCCTTGTCCAGGCGATTGCATAGAACATTGTACGATGCTGCAGTGACCTTCTTCCGTATAAGTTTCGGTTTACCAAACAACACCCAAATCAGAAGGCGTCTCATTACCCCTAAGAGGACAACATGCAAATAGTCTAGTGGGAACTGCGAAACCATACGGACACCCAGCTCCTCCAGGGGGCTTGCCTCAGTGTGATGCTGGGGATCATCACGATTCACAAATGCCTCATCTGTGCGTGCGGCACAGGAAGCAGTGGATGGGTATGTCATCCGGTTATTTACCCACTTGCCGTGGGCATCGCACTTTCCACACCCATGGTGAGCATTGTGCAAAGCAATGCCCTTTACCCAAGCACAAGCGGGAGCATCACACACAAATTTAGAAATGCTGACTTCGTAGTGCATCCCCTTATGCGAAAGGCCGTTCAGAAGCAGCTCCTTCATTTCTGTGACAAAGTCATTGAGATAAGGCCTTATAGGTGGCTTGCCTTCGCCGCACCAAACAGAGCACATCTGAGGTGGAATGCGCACACTGTCTACAGTGAAGAGAAGTGGCCAACATTCAAGAGTAGAACTCTTGAAAACGGGCAGACCATCCACATTAAAGGACAGAGGAAGGGACGTCAGGGAACTGTCATACTCCACAACTCTTCGCAGGGCCTCCGTCAAGCCAAAATTGTAATATTCACCTTTGCCAATCCTACGAATGCCAAGTACTTTCTTACTCTGCATAAGAGTGTCTGGATGTAACGGGAGACTTTGATCATATTCTTCATGCAATATTCTAAGCAGAGATCTAAGAGACGTTTTGGGAATATTACTCTCTACCGCCCACCTCCTTAGTCTGTCCTTGCCTGACACCGTTCGCTGTACCTCATCCTCGTGCACACTATCATCAGAGCTCGAACACCACTCCTCTCCAACACCGAAGTAATCTGAGTCATCACTGCAGATCCCAGCATCGCTAAAGTAATCAGACACGTCACAACAATCATTGTCTGTATCCCATTGCATATCAAGAGCCTCACTGACTCCTTCAAAGCCCATTGTCTCATCTACATCAATGGCTGCGCTCGCTGTCTCATCTGCATCCAGGTACGTCTCAGGTGCTTCCACTTGCTGCAGTGAATTCTCTAATTGTAATTCCCGTGCCTCCCGAATAATGTCCAAAACTCTGTAGCGCAGATAATTGTAACGTGTTCTTCTGGGAATCATAGCTAACTGAAGCCAACAGCAAAAGTGCTATACCCTTACCCTACACCTCCCTCCTTTGGTCACGTACAGTAGGAAATGCCCACTTATACTAATCGACAACACACCTATTTCTCTCGCATTTCCTGGCTGCTACGGTCTGAGACATGTCCGATGATGTATGCGGGATGTCACCAACTGCCAGCAGGCCACTGAGATTGCTGCCAAACCTGCACATAAGACGAGAGCGAAAAATTAAATTTCGTAAGATAATTACATTCAGAGTGTGGGTGAGAAAATTTGTTTTCCAAAGACAGGGAGAATCAGCGCCCGCGACACGGCGCGACAGAGAGAAGAACAAAGAGAGAGAGAGAGAGAGGGAGAGCTCGCCGCTGCGCTGCGCTCAGGGTGTCCGCGGCTGGCGCGGTGCTGCTGCCGCCGCCGCCCCTGCGGCCGGACAAGTGGCAAGCAGTGGCAAGCAGCAGGCGGGCTGGGCCCAGCCGGCGGTGCGGGGCGTCGCGACCTCGCGACCAGTCCCTTCTACAAGTCCTGGGATGGTACGGCGCGGTCAGCCCCACGTCTCGCCCGCGAAAAACTGCACGCACACACACACGCACACGCACGCGCACACGCACACACAGAGGAGGCGGCGCGCCGGGCGCGGACCGATCCATTAAAATAAAAACTAACATCTCCCGGTTGTTGCACAACATCATTTCGTCACCCGGGTCGGGTGCCAGCGCCGCTGCCGGGCGCGCGGTGCGCGCTGCCCTAGCACCTGCACCCCCGCCTGGGCGCCGCGCTCAGGGGTCGTGGACGCCGTGCGCGCCCGCTTACTTCGCCCGTCGCAGGCAGACGCGCGCCGCGGTGCAGGCGCCACGGTAACGTCGTCGTCCTTGTCCTTGTTATGCCATAGGCCCCAAGGACCCTTGGGCAAAGCCGGAACAGGGTCTAAAATACCCGGGGCCGCCCGCTCTGCCCGGGTGTCCGGCTGCCCCGGCGGAGGTGCGAAGACGGGCCCCCGCATGGATGCCTGTCCCCCGGGAGTGGTCAAAGATATTTTTAACCCCTCTGGGTGGGCCGGCCCCAGGGCGGGCTCGCTAGGCCCTCTCCGGCGGGGGAGGCGGGGCCCGGGAGAGAGCGGGCGCCGTAGAGGGCATGGCAGGTCCCCGTTGCGCCCGCGAAACACCACACACGCACACCACACACACACACACACACACAAGCACGCGCGCAAGCCTCGCGGTCCGCCGCTCTTCGCACACGCAGATCACGTCCCGGAGAGGCCGCATGCCCGATTTAATCGTTATGCATCGGGCTGTCCACATATCGCAGGCGTGAACTCACCTGGCAGAAATAGTTGCAGAAGAATTTGTTCGGGAAAAGCGCCAAACACGCGGAAAGGTACACGCCGTTTCTGGTCAGGAGCAGAGAAGCAAGTGGCAGAGGCTGCAGCGGAGCGGACGTGTCAGGACCTGCACCACCGGCTCCACCAGGGATTTCCGGGGCTGGCGGTGGGGGTGTGGCGCGGGGTGGGGTGGCACTGCCCCCTCGATGAGCTCGGCAGACCAGCCCTGGCAGCGATACCTAGACTATTAGCGGCTGCATTAAGCATCAGCCGCCGTCTACAATGTTCTGCCAGACAAGCTGATGTTTGTACAATTCACATTTGAGGACTTGTTTAAATGGACGGCGGATGTGTACCGATACCCTGGCCATTTGCAAGAGGCCTTGCAGCCATGTCTCAAAAGCGCTATCTGGCGGCGATATGCACTTGCCACTGTGTACCCCCACCCGTCCCAGCTGTCCCGCGAAGTGCCAGTGCAGGAGCAGAGGGAGAAAGAGAGATGGATGCCAGGGAGGGAGAGAGAGAGAGAGAGAGAAAGAGCGAAGCAGTCCCTATCTTCCTCAGCGAGCTCACACCCTCCCCCTCCCTCCTCCCCCTCCGCCTTGGCCCGCCAGGGCCCTGGTGTGCTGGTACTCGTCTGCCATGGTGACAACGCGGCGCGTAGGTCGCGCGCGCTCGGGAGCGAGAGAGACGGAGCGCGCGCCAGAAAATCACGAATACCGGATCAGAACTATGGCGAGAGGATGGGCGGCGAGGGGGGCTTCATGAGAGATACGGCGTCGGGGAGAGAGGATTCGTACCGAAACCGGGTTCAAATACTAGGACTGGCCGCGCCGGCGGGGCGTAACACGAGTGGCGTAACGCTACTACAGGGGGCTTTCGCAGTGGGAGCCCGGCCTGCCATCATGGGGTGGGAGGGGGGGGGGGGGCGATGCTGCATCGGCAGCGGGGGACAGGGACATGTAGGAGACGGCGAGGTAGGGTCCATCGTCAAAGACGACTGTCGGACAGGCGGCCAGGCGACACGGCCCGCGGCCGCGACCCCGCAGCTCACCGCCAGCGGCACGGGGCCGGGCAGTCGTAGACCAGGTATGACAGGTGCGCTGCGCGCACGCCGCGTCCCGGGCTCGCATCAATCAATACCGCCCGCGCGGGGCGCCTCGGCTCGCGGCGACTCACGACACGGACCGCGCCGGCCGCGCATGCAACGCCTGGAGCCCGCGGTGCAGCGCAGCAGCGCAGCCCCGAGCGCCAGCGTGCGGCCAGCGCACCACCGCGAGGGACGCGACGCGGCGGCGGGGCAGGATGAATGGCGGACTGCCGCGGCGGGGGCGCGCGCCCGACGCCCAACCCAGGCCCTTGTCCTTGTAGTGCCAGGCCCTTGGGACCATTTGAGAAACCGGAACAAGACCCGCCGTACCCGCGGCCATCCACTTGATCCGGCACCCGGCCGCTCCGGAGGGGGCCGCGGGGCGGATAAGTCCGCGGGACGGGTGCCGAACAGCAGCACCGACCCCGCTGTCCCGGACCCCGCGCCGGGTCCGGCGACACGCGTGCGGGCTGGGCTGTGGAGGCATGTTCCATGTCCATTGCATTGCAGGACTGGCAGGACAGCGCCAGTACCATCGCCTCCGGAAACGGGGCTGGACACGGCGTAGCCACGCCGACGACGCCGTCCTCAGACGTGGCCGACGGAGGAGCTGGGGTCTCCGACGAGGGCCGGGAGGCGGAGGCCCGGGCCGCGTGCGCGTCGTATTCCGCGGGGGAGGTGGGAAGGGGGGGGGGGAGCACAGGACCGAGGACTGGCCCCCTGGACGACAGTGCGACAACGTCGCTGAAACGTGGCATCACCGGTGGGCATAGACAAAACTGTAGCAGTGCAGGCCGGGCCCCCGCTCCGGAGGGAGGCAGCAGCCCGGGCCCTGACCTGTGCAGCCCATGAGCCCAGAGCTGCGAGCCGGCCCGGCCCAGCCCGAGCGGCCCCTCTGCGCCTCCATGCACAAGCTCTGCCCCCCCCCCCCCCCTCCTCCCCTCTCCGTCTTGCGGTGAGGACACGCAGACCTGCAAGGCAGGCGGCGGCGTAAGAGGGAGAGGGAGAGCCGGGCGCGAGAGACAGAGCGGGGTAGAGGCGCGCGCATGACAGAGAGAGAGAGACGACGTTCGAGAGCGAGAGTGCAGGCGTTTAGAGAGACGGAAAGAAAGGTGCGGCCAGCACTGAGGTGAAGGGGGTGGGGATGAGAGACTTCGGGACGAGGCGCGTGATAAGGGGATAGAGACGATAGGCTCACGCACTTGAGTGGTGTAACGGGAAAAAGAAATGAACTCGTCCAAGACGACTTACCCCTGAGGTACCGGACTGCATTCGCGCCGCATTCCATGGTGATTCCGGGAGACTGCGGAGCAACATGCCGGTGGTAGGTGACCGAGGCGCACGAAACGTCGTGGTACCTGTCAACGTACAGTACACTGGTTGTAGTTTTAAAACCTCTCTTACTGGAATCGAAACGTTAAACAACAACCCAGCAATTCATGGCTTATATCATAGCCTCTCTTTATTTGAACGTGGAACTAATGATCTGTGAACCTTGCCCAGCAGGCGAAGGTCGCTGCTCTCTTCGCAACCACACACGCCATATCGCACGATTTAGCACTCACCATAGGCATGTCGGATGCGGTCCGCGGCCGTTGCGGGGTCCTGGCGACAGAGACGTGTTTAAGGGTGTGCAATCGTACTTTTTTTTATTTCATAAATCGATAGTTTTGAATGCGCTGATTGTAATGGTATGTGTCTGTCCCTCCTAGCCCGTCTAGTTTTTGCTCTAGAACCATCCAAACATTCGTTTTTTCCACTTTTTGAGCCAGTCAAACTCGAGAATTTAAAGTGGTATGGTGACGAGACTTCCCATAAACACAGTACTTTACTTGGGCCCGGCCAGGGAGCCCCCACCGCGGAGGTGGGGTCGGGGGCAGGGGGGCTCCCTGGCCGGGCCGGCCCCGCGGGGAGCGATCGGCGAGGGGCGAGGAGCCCTTCGGGCTGGCGCGGCTCGACACGGCCCGGAGCCCTCAAAACTGCGTCCCGGAAAAGCCGCGACAAGCGAATTTCGCGGCACGTTTCTACGGACACCGTTCAACGCATCGCAGAACGGAGGGCAGGGACGAGTAGAGGAAGAGTGCGCCGAGGGGATAACAGGCTCCGATTTTTTAATTTCCAACGCCGAGATAGCCGCAATTCAAGGGTAAACCTGGACTTTTCCGGAAAAGCCAAAAACTTTGATCTGTGAACCTTGCAGGCGATTGAGGTCGCTCCTCTCTTCGCAAAATTTTCAAAACGAATCGTCCCATACGGATTTCGCACTCACCATAGGCATGTCGGATGCGGTCCGCGGCGCCGCGGCAGAGGCCGCCGCGACAGGCTGCCGACGTGTTTCGCGCGTTGAAGGATCTCGGAAACCTCGGACGGCCAACTGCAAGAAACTCACCGGTTGCGTGGGCACGCGTGCAGGCAGCTGTGGCTCGCGTCCTGGAGCGCGTAGCTGCAGCACGGCGTCAAGTCCTGCGGAGTGTGGCTGCAGCACGGCGTCTTGTCCTGCGGAGTGCGGCTGCAGCACGGCGTCATGTCCTGCGGAGTGCGGCTGCAGCACGGCATCAAGTCCTGCGGAGTGTGGCTGCACCACGGCGTCTTGTCCTGAGGAGTGCGGCTGCAGCACGGCGTCATGTCCTGCGGAGTGTGGCTGCCGCGGCGCTCCCGATACGAATGCCGCCGGAGTGCCGCTCGCAATACGAGCCAGCAGGGCTGACTGAACGCAGAGGGGAGCCGACTCCCATACCTGCTCCAGGTGTTCCGTCCCGTGCGAGAGGATGGGGGCGGGGGCGGGCCGGGGACCAATCTTTACGTTGGCCCTAAGGGCGCGTCGGTCGTTGCTCCCGGCTACTACGGCGCGCACCGTGCGTACGGGCTTTGAGACGTAGTAAATATCTCTTGGAGAGGCAGACAATGCGACCTGTCACTAAGCCCCCTAAAGCCCTCGGCCTGCAGTCACTGCCCCGCCTCCGCAGTGATCGTTTGCATGACAGAGGGGCGGGTGACGGATGACTTCGGAGGGACCCGGCGTGGGCGGTGTCGTCCTCCCCCACCCTCCGCAAAGATCCGGAAGGTAGGCGGGCGGAGCGGGGCACCGACACGGGCGCGGCGCCCCCCACCCCCTCCCCGCGGCCAGCGTCTCCAGCAGCAGCAGCGGGGCCAGAGCGCCGACACCATCGCGCGCTCGCACTCCAACGAGACCGAGGGCGACCGTCTCCAGCCGCCACCCCCTGCTGAGCGGCCGCGGGCGGACGCCGGCACCCTCCGCGGCGCGGGTGCGGAGGGACTGCGCGAGGCCTTTAGGCCCGCGGCCAGGCCGGCCGGACGGCAAGGCGTAGAGCGCGCACACGAAGAGCGATTGGGACGGAGACACCCAAAAGTTCCAGCCAGGGCCGGCCGAGCACACGCATACCTCGCGGCCGACGCGCCGCCGTTTCGCGAGGCAGGAGAGGCCGCTGCCGGTGACCGCCACCCGCAGGCCCCGCAGCGCGCACCCCGAGGCGCCGACGGTGGCCGCTAGCAGCAGCACGAGGAGGCGGAGCTTGAACAGGTGCAGCAGCCAGGGCGGCGGGCCGGCGCCGACACCCGTACGACGGTGTGTGCCAGGCTCATGGAGAGGGACCGGGGGAAGGGGGAGGGACCGGGGGGATCGGTAGCGCGCGGAAGTGCCGCCCCGCCTCGCCCTGACCTGCGCCGCCCCGCGACGCGCCGCCCCGCGGGACAGGCCTCCAGCCTCCAGGCAATCGCTCTGCTGGGGCTGCCGCAGGACCGCGGGGCCGGGCGGGGGAAAACACTGCGACGGAAGGGTTCGTGCCCGCGGCGCGCCTCCTCTATCGGCCACGCTGCTGTACGCTTGTCGATTAAAACTCTTTCCCTGTTCGAATCACTGTTAAATGCACACCTAGGTTTTACAACGAAATACTAACCTTCTCACGCCTCATACCTTGCTCAGAGCACATGTTTCTCGGAGCAGTACGTTGCATTTCCTTGTCTTGGATTTTCGTTCGATATATCCGCCGTCTTTCTTTACAAAACATGATACATGGTAAAAGACAAGGTAGGCGTACGCCATCGCTCCTGCACAGAATTCACAAATTACTACAAACAAAGCCTCGCCCCGGCGAGCGCCTACGCCCCCTGTAAACAATACGACACAGCGACACAGGCCGTGTCGAGCACAGCCAATCACAGGTGCAGCACACAGCGATTTCTGAACGTACACGTGTCCGCCGTGGTTGTATTTTTGATTTTTAAAACTGTTGTCCAGCATCGTTGACGTTGACACTTCAGTACAAAGGGAACAAGAACGTAAACACCGCTTTTGAAGACAGTGATTTTTTCGAACGCAGGCCTTTTCGTAACGTCTTCGGCTTGTCGGCGTAACGATCACGTATGCAGAACAGCAGGCGGGAGAGGGCGGGGAAGGGAAGACGGGGGAAAGGGGGGGGGGGATGGGGGAGAATTGTCTTCCTGGTCAGCTGATCGCAACTCCGGGGCAGTGTTCAAGACAGTTCCGCCAAAAAGACCACCCGCCCACCCACCCGCCCACCCAACTGACGACCGGCCTCACTTGCCAAAATATGAAGAGACACGGTAAGCCACATGCTATCGTTTCTTAGTCGCAAGTTCCCGGCGCTGACAAACAGGGCAGTCTCTGCGTAGCGTTTGTTTGCGGCTCCGAGTCGCGTGGTCCGTTTTGGGACAGTAGTCGGGCGCGCCCTTGGGGACACGTGACGTGCCTCATTGTTTCTCAGTGGCGAGAGTTCCATTCATGACACTGATGCCGGGCCGGGGGCGGTGCTGCCGATGTTTACGTCGCCGCGGGAGGTTTGGGGGGGGGGGGGGGGGAGGGGGGGGGAGGCAGCCGGACACCGCGACGCCCGGGTCGAGCGGGTGTCGTGGCTCCTGTTCCGGCATTGCCCAAGGGTCCCATGGGCCTATGGCACAACAAGCACAAGGGGGATGGGGGAGGGGGCACGGGTAGTCCGAGAAGTCGTGCGGGGGGAGTCGACCCTGACCGGATGTCTGGATCAGCTGATGCTGTCCAGCTTCCCGAACCACGGCTGAGGACGGAGGGAAGAGTAGTAGTAGGGAGGAGGAGGGAGAGGGGGGTGGGGTGGGGGCTGTCATGCAGCGGTTTGGTTTCGCTAATGTGCTGGGGTTGTGCCGCTCTAACAGCTGATGTGTTGCTTCGTTGCAGTACTGCGCCGCCGCGCCGCGGGCGGCGTTGCCCTGTCGGGGACCTTTCGGGGTGCCGGCAGCAGTGCTGCGCCCCCGCCAACCTACGCGGGGGCCTGCTGCAGCAGCTGCTGCCGGCAGCCGCCCGCGGCCGCGCCGCCCGCGCTGCCTGTATCGCTGATGCCCGCCCCGCGCCGCCGCTGCGCCGGCGCCGCCCCGCCGCCTGCCAGCCGCCCCGCCGCCTGCCAAGGCCGCCCCGCCGCCGCCAAGGCCGCCCCGCCGCCCAAGCCGCCCTAACCGCTGATGCGCCGCCCGCGCCGCCTGCGCCGCCGCCCCGCCGCCTGCCAGCCCGCGCCCCCCGCCGGGACCTTTCGCCCAAGCCGCCCAGTGCCGCCCCCGCCCTACGCGCCGCCCCTGCAGCAGCCGCCCGCCCGCCCGCGCCGCCCGCCGCCCGCGCCGCCCGCGCCGCCCGCGCCGCCCGCGCCGACCGCGCTAGACGCCACGTAGGCGAGCTCCGCCGGCCGGAGCTCTGCCATACTGGCTGAGGCAGCCCCGGCCGGCGCGGGGCTTTTATGCTAGCATCACGCCGTAAGTCATTTACTGCTTCATGATTTCGTCGTACCCATGTGCAACGCTGCTAAGGCTCGTGTCCTTATTTGTTGCAGAGACGGCGACCGCATGTCCATGTTATCCGATTGACCTTTTCGGCCGCAAAAAATTTTCAGATTTTATGAAATTTTTAAAAATAAAAAAAATTTTAAAACTGATTCGTGAAAGAATGAATTATTTATTCAAGTATAAGATACACGCTTGTCCTGCCAGTCTGATCATTTTTAATGTCTTGAACGACCTGTTACATACAGAGCCTCCACTGCAATCCCAACAGTGATGTACACTTCAGCTGTGATGAAACCCCATGCCAGCTGCAGCTGTCGTATTTTTCACTAATCACAGTTAACAATGAGGAGTTCATCACACTTAGCTGCGATAAAGCTCCATCAATACGTTTGCCTGTGATGAAGGTCCGACTGCAATGGTCATTGTAGCTCCAGGTGTATTATTTCTGACTTATCACGCTTGTTCTTCATCACAGCTGAACGTATTGATTTCATCAAACTTGCGTAGACAGTGTGTACGTACACAAACTATTGCACATCAATGAGAATGATCGCACTGTATGTCCGCACGGTACACAGCACTTCTTGGGGGAAGGTGGTCCACGGTCCATCTCACACCATCGCGTTGATATTTCTTTGGTCAAAGTGGAAAGGGTTGCTCATTCCTCGCGTAACACTGCAGGGGCAAGAAGGAAGAGTTAATACAGTGCTGGACACTCAACACACATAGAAAATAATTTTAAACAAGTCAACTAGTATTTTTTATGGTGTATTTTTGACACTTTGCGATAGCACGCTATTAACTATTTGTTTGTGCCATGTAAACTTGACCGTCATGAGTAGTTCTCAACTCTTGCGCTCGGAAGGCACATGAATTTTACAAAAGTACCCCAGAATCCAGTTGTTTTCACCTCGGCAACATAACCTACCGTACACATGTAGTAGGCCTAGGCTGGTGTAACATCAGAGAGCACGCAGAGGATATGTGATGCGATTTCTTTTGTCGACTTACCTTATCAGATTTATTGTAATGCCAGCTCACACTCCGTCCATAGCAGCAGGGAAGGTAAGGGCCAACGCCTCTGTCCAGACAGCTGCAACAGGCGGGCTGCGACACGCAGCGCCCTCTGGCGCCCGGCACTGTTAAACCGGGAGTACCCCATGCTGCCAGTGTGTGCTGGGAGGTGGGGTATTGCAGAAGCAGATCGTTTAAAAATGGCCCATCGTTGGGGCACCAACGTCAGTTGGGGATGGGTGTTATGTAATGGAAAATACTAGGTAGAGCGAACACGCAAGGCTGGGCCAACAAATTTATTCCTAGGGTACGGCATCAGGTCTGTATTGGAGTTAATGTTCAAAATATCAAGTGTAAGGAGTTCAAGTTGAAATGATCAAATGTAAAGAACATATTCCAGTTCTTTGGCACCTCACCATCACATCCTCGCTATGCATTTCATCGCTTTAATTGAAGTCGGAGGTGCAGATATCACACTTTAATTTCAATAGCTATTATGAGATGAAGTCGAAGTTTGAAATGTCAAGTTCCATGCTTTGGTAGCAGAATGCAAAATGCGCACCATCCTGACAGGCCTTGCTAGACAGCAAAATAACGACAGAAATGTGGTGTACGAGTAATTTTTTGAAAGAAAATAAGTAAGCGAATTCTGATCAGCTTTTATATAAAGCGTTTTCCTCCTTGGAAACAGAGAACCAAAAAAGGGTAGTATACCATACCATGTGTGTTTCAAGCTGTGTTGCCAAACAACAGTAACATTAGGTGCAGAACAGGGTTACTGAAAGAATAATCTCACGCTTCATGATAGACGCTGCTTTTTGCACTGAATGTAATTTATTGACGACTGTGCCTAAATATAATTTACACATTATCAAAGCAGTCCTACAATTAGAAATGCGATCACTTGAAAAGATGCACAAGCAGCACTAATAACAATCAGGTGATTAGCACATCAAATCACTGCGACTGATAATTTCATGACAATTGCAGAAGCTTGGATATATTATAGCACTTCACTGTACAATAGATTTGAAGCAACGTTGAGACACTGCATCACCTAGCCAACCTCTCTTCTTCCTCACTGAACCACGTCTTGTCCGAGTCATCCGATTCTGCAATATAGGAGACAAATCAGATCGTACAACATGGTACACACAGTATGAAACATGAAACTTATACCGCAGGTGATCATACCGTTAGTGTCCTCATGTTCAGACCGAGTTAGGTCATCGTATATGTCAACTTGGGAGTTCACAGAGACATGAGAGCAGTCATGACCGAAAAGACCAGCAACTTTCTGGCTGGCTCCTTCTACGCCATGAATCTTGGCTACCCTCCTCACGTATTCCCTGGCGCTGTCCTTCGCTGTATCCTCAGTAACTGCAAGTAGGAACGTACCAATGTGTGAAATGGGATGATTGGCATAATCAGGGAGATAGTAAGGCAATACGTACCACCACAGCCCAGGACGACAGTCATGTGGGGCTCCTCTTCCCCCGTTGTCACCCACACCAGATCACCACACTCGTAGCCTCCCTCGCGATGGACAAACCCTTGGCTGCTGTCATACTGCGTCTGATCTGCTTCAGTGCACCGGGCTTTCCCGGTGATGCCCGTCTCCAATACAAAGTACACAATGTTGTATTGTGTGGCTGCCATACTTCACCTGCAATACAATGAAATAATATTAAAAATGGATTCACTGTAGTATTATTGTTACTGTCCGGGCGAAGAGTTCAAGTACTCTTCACTGAGTCTTTGCTGCACTGTACTTCATAAAACATCACAAAGCTAAAATTTTCAGGTTATGTTTTCGGCACACACAGAGAACAAATGGTATTTTTTCGCACGCACCTGTTTCTTGTATATGATTTGCAGCAAATTCGCAGATATCGTCCAGCGGTATACACTCGTATAGGTAACACGATCAGAATGTGACGAAAAGACGGAAAACGCACTTCACACAGGAGCCGTTGTTTACGTCGCGACGTGGCGATGTGGCGTGGCGTAGCGCGGAGTAGAGCGGAGCGGCGGCAGAGTTCGCTCCATCGGCTCCGTCCGAAGGGAAGGGGAGGAGACAAAATGCACTGCGGGCCTGCCTACCTATCACCATGGCGGACGGCTGGCATCGGCGCGGCCCCAATGCGAACAAGGAGGCGGATGGGCTGTCGTGCCACGGAAGTCATTGTATGGTCGTAGTTTCGGACATTGCCGAGGGGACGTCGTCGGGTGGTCTACGGGTGTGACACTTTGGACGTCCTACCGGGCATTTCCCAGGACGTCGTCGGGTGGTCTACGGGTGTGACACTTTGGACGTCCTACCGGGCATTTCCCAGGACGTCGTCGGGTGGTCTACGGGTGTGACACTTTGGACGTCCTACCGGGCATTTCCCAGGACGTCGTCGGGTGGTCTACGGGTGTGACACATTAGACGTCCTGCCTGACATTTCCCAGGACATCAAGATGGACGTTACAGAAATCACGATCACTACCCCTGGAAGCCACGATTGAAAACCTGCTCCCGGTCCTGTAGCCATCGCAGTCGTTCGCAGAGCTGAGAAAAAACATCAAGCAAAAATTTGTAAAAAAAAATATATGAAAGAATTTGTAATCACGGTCGCGCGAGCTATCAGGTCCTTTTCAGGTTCCGCGCTTTTTCATCAGCCGCGCTGGCAGCCGGGCGGCCACTGGCGTCGCGTCGTCCATCAAAGGATCGCTTACGGCACGGTCGCGCGACCTATCTCTCTCTCTCTCTCTCTCTCTCTCTCTCTCCGGGCGGCCACTGGCGTCGCGTCGTCCATCAAAGGATCGCTTACGGCACCGCGCACCTCTCTCTCTCTCTCTCTCTCTCTCTCTCTCATGCCTGGCCGGCGGCGCCCACTTGGGCCCACAGTGGCGTGTCGAGCCGAAAGAAGAGCTTGCCGCGTTTGCATTACTCCCGTCCAAATTCACTCGACGCGCAAAAGTGGTCCACTCTCGTATGACAAGAGCGCGCATCAGACGGGCGACCGCGGGCGGCGGACCCTGCCAGCAGCCTGCCAGCAGCCAGCCGAGCTCCCGGATCACACACACACACACACACACACACACACACACACACACACACACACACACACACAGACTGCGTGGACCAGCCAGACAACGCGCACCGCCATGATAGCCCATGCGGAAGGCACCGGCAACATGCAACCACGCAGTACAGCGAAGGGGGCAAAACATCCATATCGTCCTCGTCACCCGATTATTTTCAAATTGTAGAAACCTGAAAAATTGCTGGCGTGTAACCTGACATGTAGGCAGAGAGCCATGCCCTGCGCGCGCAGTATCTATTTTTATTTCATTCAGCGATAGCCGCTCTCTCTCTCTCTCTCTCTCTCTCTCTCTCTCTAAGTGAATGGTCCGCTGTGATCCGCGGCAGCGCCACGCTGGCAGGTGCCCCGGAGGAGCCGCTCAGACTACCCCAACACCCGCCGCCCCGCCGCCCCCGTGTCTCCGCCCCCGCCACGGCTGCTTTTACCGCCGCCGCCGCCTCCACGCCCAGGGAAGAGCACTTCGGGGCCCCGGCCCTTCATTCCTTGCCTGTCGTGTGACAGGCAGACACGGCAACTTCCCGAAAGCTGCGTCGAAATAACAGGAAAACACACTCACGGCCGCGCGCGACGCGACGCACAACGGAACGCGGAGATAGCGGGCCAAGGCTCTGCGCGATGGGCAACAGGCTGCGCCGCGCGCGTCCGGGTTTGCCGGGTTTGGCGGGCCAAGGCCGCGGGGGCCCGCGCCTCCGAGCCGCACGCACCGCGGGACAGAGTCAAGCCCTTCCGGGCCGGGCCGGGACAGCCGGGGCGAAGCGGGCGTGACGGCGCACACACCCACGCACGGGGTCCTGGTGGGGTGCGGCGAGCGGCGGGTACAACCACCGCCCCCATGCCGTTGCAGCCAGCGCTGCCCGCACCAGAGAATCAGCCTCGCAAACAGGGTGTTCACCCCGAGGCGCGGCAGGGCGGCAAGGGCTGCAGGGCGACAGGGCAGCAGGGCCGCCGCTGCTGGGCCGCCGGATGCAGCCCTGCAGCCATTAGGAGGCGCGGCGTGCGCGGCGGCGTGCCCGACGGCCATCTCCAAGCGAGGCTCCAACGCGGAGTATTTCCGAGGGCGGAAACGCGGGGTAGTGCGAGAAGTCGTACTGCGAACCGCGGTAGAGACACTCGTTCAAAACACTGAATATTATCTTAAAAATAAAATTTGTAAAAAAATACAGAAACAGGAAATAGTTGACATTTTTATTTTCCCCCAGAACTGCCATCGCTGCAGGCCGCACTGCCGCCGCATCCCGACCCGCTTTGGCATCCGTGCCCGTGCACATCATTCAGGTCCCGACGGATAAACGGCGCAAGTGCACTCGGTGAGATTACCGCCGGCAGGCAGGCAGGCCGCCGGGCTAAGCCGTACACGGCCGTAATGCGGAGGCCGAGCGAGCGGCGGCGCTGCGGCTAGAGGGCTCAGCTAGCCGAGAAGGGTTAGCTAGCCGAGCTAGCCGTCGGGGGGCAACGCCTGCGCGGGTCACGGAGGCCCCCACCCCGGCCCCTGAGACGTGTTGGGGAGACCAAGGGAGAGATATCCGTTGCAGCAAAACACCTGCAGGCAGCAAGAGCCGGGCCCACGACAAACACCTTGTAAAGTGCGGCGAGAACGCGGCAGACGCTGTTGTCGTCCGTGTGTTCCTCCGAGGGCGGC
Source organism: Megalurothrips usitatus (assembly GCA_026979955.1). Lineage (NCBI taxonomy): Eukaryota > Metazoa > Arthropoda > Insecta > Thysanoptera > Thripidae > Megalurothrips > Megalurothrips usitatus. The sequence goes on from CM049595.1 coordinate 446,881, forward strand.
CGGGGCGGGCGGGGCGGGGGCTGTTCGAACCCCCACATCTCGCCGTCCCTTGAGCCTACACGCCGCCGCCGCCGCCGCCGCCGCCGCCGCCGCCGCCGCCGCCGCCGCCGCCGCCGCCGCCGCCGCCGCCGCCGCCGCCGCCGCCGCCGCCGCCGCCGCCGCCGCCGCCGCCGCCGCCGCCGCCGCCGCCGCCGCCGCCGCCGCCGCCGCCGCCGCTCCGCCAGCATCCCTTTGCTTCCTCCTAGCTGCGCCCTTTCAGTCGAGCAAACCAATTTGTCTACGCGCCGCGCTGCTCGCGCGCCTCTAGCCACTCGCAGAACCAATTTTTCTCGCTGGCCGTATGCGGCTTTCGCTTTTCAGCGCACCTGAGTGGCTTATCGGCGGAGAGATAAGCTGACGATACCGTTTGCACGCGTTTCCTGCCGATCGCGGAGTTATCATGATTGTTATCCGCTCGAGTGAAATAATAAAAATAAACGGAATAGCGCCTCGAACCCCGGCGATTACTTCCACACAAAAGTCACGCGTATTCCCACCCCTTGCCAATACTCCTGCCGCGCTAGTTCCTGCTGTGCTGGCGATACCCCGCGTGCCGCCGCCGCCGCGTGTCCCCTCGGGCTCCGCCGCTCCGCGCGCCTCGCCTCGGAGAGGGAGCTGCTCGCCCGGAACGGAAGTTGATATCGAGATAGACACACTTCATCCAGCGCTATGGCACCTGCACTCCATGCAGCGAGGCAGCGCCTGCTCCGTGAGAGAGAGAGGGAGAGAGAGAGAGTGAGAGAGACAGGAGACCGAGGAGAAAGAGGGAGAAAAGGGTGCGGCGGCGCGCGAGAATTGTGTCGCCAGGAGGGGGTGGTGTATTGAAAATGTGAGCGTATAGGTGCGAGACAAACTTGGCGGAACAAGCGCGCACGAGGCAGGCGTGCCTCATACCCTGCTCATCTCACCGGGCTCAGGCCTGCGGCGCCCGGCGGCTCCCGGCGGCTCCTGGCGGCTCCTGGCGCTTCCCCCGCTCTGCCGCGCGCCAAGCGCCAGGACGGAAAAGCAGCAGCGGCAGCAGAAGCAGCCGGGGAGATTGGGCGACGCCATAGTGACAAAGAGTGTATCCATCGTGCAGGCCTGCCTATGTATCCCTTTGACTGCTCTCTCTCTCTCTCTCTCTCTCTCTCTCTCTCTCTCTCTCTCTCTGCAGGCCCACGCACACCAACAACGACAGCGAGAGAGGAAGGTCCCTCTCAATGCGGCCTTTCTCTTTCATTCTTTCTTTCTTTCTCCCTCCCTCACTTTCTATTTCTTTTCCCCCCTCTCTCTCTCTCCGCACTTTCAAAAATTTTAAAACAAAAAACACAATGTTTTTGTGTTGTTTTTGAAACGAGATGCGGGGATGATTTCAAAATGTGCCGCATGAAAAGGAGTAAAAACGCGACGAAAAAAGGAATATGAGTAAGAGATGTAACGAAAGTGGACGTGCGAGAACAAACAAAGGCAGGAGGAAGGGGGGGGGGGGGGTCCTCCCGCAGATCTAAAGTAGGGTCCCTCACACTCACAGACGGACTGTGTACGTTCCACGCCCCCTTGACGAGTGGCGCACTAGTGAATGTGGGCGAAACAGCGGCGTTGTGAGGGGGGGGGGGGGGCTCAGCTACAACGGGATACAATAATTGGCGTACTAACTCTATGGCCGATTCCTTGGCTTTTTGAACGGAGAGAGGGGAGAAAGAGAAAGAGAGAGAGAGAGAGAGAGAGAGTGAGAGAGAAGCGATCCGCGGGATGGATTCGGATTAGAGACATCCACCAAGATTGTCAAAGCATCTTGGCCTTGCTACCAGGCGCCCTGCCGTCCCCTGCGGGACGAATCCTTGCCCAATATAACAGCCGTCGTCCGTCCCGGCGGGCCCCGCATCGCATTGTCCTGTGTGCACATCCGTGTGTACACCTCGGGCTGAGCCGGGGCTGCCGGGGCTGCCGGGCCGCGGAACACTTCAAAGCCGCACCGCTATGAGAAAGCAATTTTCAAGAGCAACACACCTGACAAAACCCGGCCAGGGTTTGTGGAGATCCTCTTACCCCCACACAAACGGTCCACAAACGTTCGCGCAGCGGTGCGACGCTGCTGCCGCTGCGGCAGGTGATGCAAAAGAGCTTCCAGGGCGCTCGCGGGTAGATATCCGGTATCTGCGTTCCCATTACGAGCACGCCGCGGCCGCGCTGCGAGAACTACACATCCGTCAAGGGCGGAGCTACACTCTGCCGCGGAGCTAAACACGTGGCTGCACGGGCTACACGCGGACGATGCAACTCTCGATTGTTTTCGAATACCGCGGGCGGTCGGCGGCGGCGGCTGCATTCCGCGCGCACTAAAATGAACGGCAACGGCGCGCCGCCGCCGTCGAAGGGAGAAATATACGACAGAACACGGACAGTGAAAGGCTGGTGCCGCGGCGGCGGTGCATGCGGGCGGGGCACGCGAGGCTCTCGACCTGAAATATGATGCCGGCACAGCTCCGCAAACGTTCCGCCGCATCACGCGGTGAGGAAAAAAAAATACAAAAAATAGAAGCTCTAACGTTCCGCCCGGCGGCGATGCGGCGATCGGCACGATGCGGCGGCGGTGGGGCTGCTGAGCTGCTCGTCCCCCCCCCCCCCTACGGAGCACCAACAGTAATTTAATTTAGTTGCTTAAACAAATTTCAGTTGCCCACACTTATTTTATATTAAATCCGAATGTCGCTCTTGTCCCAAAATTAACGAAAAACAAAATCGTTGTTCCAAATTAATTATTTCCTTCCTTGCGTGGTCCCGTGTGACCCTTCATGTAATTCCGCTCTTGCGACCGGTTTGAGTGCGCGACTGGATAACGAAGCGGACACGGTGCTAGACGTACACTTCACCTGTCTGCCAACACCGGGCCTGCAGTTGTGGTGAGAGGCGCGGACATGTTTAACGACCTGCCGTCCGCCCGCTAAGCAATATCACACCGCTGTACTACACGGCCGCACTTTGCGGCGCGTGCGGCCGCGTGAAGTGAATGTGCATGTTCCGGGGGGCGTGACAACGGCCGAGTGCTTGTCCGCGCCGTGCTCCGACCGAAATCGGTGTGGTGGGAGAGAGAGAGAGAGAGAGAGAGAGAGAGAGAGAGAGAGAGAGCAAGTAGGGCGATCGCCGACATCCCCGTGTACTATAAATATATTGCCAGGCCGGACAAGAACTTTCCGGACTACTTGCTCAAGAACATGGGTCCCCTCGGGCTTTTGGCCTCCGGCGCAAAACATTCTTTCGCCCTCCCTGCCCTCCCGCCCCCCCCCCCCTCTCTCTCTCTCTCTCTGTCTTACTCTCTCTCTCTCCGCTACTGCTATCCGCCCGCCCCTCACACACACGCAACTTGGCATGGGGCGGAGTGGCGTCGTCAGTGAGGAACAGGCTGCCTGTCTGGAAAGTCGACAAAGGAGGGACGGCGGAAACGCTCCCAGCGGCCCGATATTGGAAAGTTATTTCGACGAGTAACACCAGCGTCATCACGCATCTAAATGCTGGGGGGATGAAGGCGGCCGGAGGGGAGAGGCGGAGGCGGACAAACATTCGCAGCAGCCGAGTAACGAATTTACTCTCGTGTACACTGAAATAGAGAGCAACATAGGTCTTCCCCCTTGAAACCAGTAGAGCTCACATCCCCCAACACGGGGTGTTACAACTCCAGCAGCGCGGGAAAATTTTGAATAAACCTGTTGAACTGTCCCACGCTGCTGGGGCCGGCGGCGGCGATCGGCCGGAGTATTTCTGCGGATGTGTTCCACATGGGCCCCACGTGGCCCCGCTTGGCCCCCACGTGGCCCCGCGGCGCCGCTCGAGCGCTGACTCCGCACGACGGATGTGTGCCCGCCTGCGTGTCTGTCTCCCCTTGTTTGCGGTTCTGCGGGCGGCGACAACTCCGGGGGAGGGAGAGAGAGAGAGAGAGAGAGAGAGAGAGAGAGAGAGAGGCGGCCGCGGCCCGCGGGGCGCTGCGCTCACAGGTCTGCCGCCGCGCACCGCACGGCCCGCCCTGCTCGCCCCCCAAAACTTGCACGTCAACTACAGCACTGCTCGCTCCGCTGCCCCGCGCCGCCGCGGAAACCCACCCTGCCCGCGGCTCGCTGTTGCCTGTATGTGTGTGTGTGTGTGTGTGTGAGGAAGGTGGCACCCGGACCGCAGACGCGTGCAAGCCTTATGAGAGGAGAGAGAGAGGGAGTGAGAGAGAGGAGAGAGGGAGAGAGCAGGACCCTTGCTCGGGCGATTGGGGACCGTGCCTCGCGGGCTGGTCGGGCCCTGCCGTGCCCGGGCCGTGCCCCGCCCCCGGCGCTGCCATCCCGTCGGCTAACTCGGCGTCGGCACTCCGACTGCTGTCCCTTGCCCGCCGTGCCCGGCCGCCGTACTCCCCGTGTCGCCGAGGCCCCCCCGCGATCGACAGGGAATATAGACAAGACAAGGGGGCGGGAGCTGGCCGGGGGCGGCGGCCGGGGGCTCCGGCAGGTAACTTGGAGAATAGTTGTCGGGAAGCCGGGCCGCGCGTGAGGGCCTCGTCGGCCGCGGCCGGTCTGCCGCGTCCAGCCCCTCCCCCCCCCCCCCCCGCTCCGGGTTATTACCCTTCGGAATCCCCCACTCGGCAACTTAATCAAGACTTCATTCCGTGCATGCCGCCGGGTAGGGAGGGAGGGAGGGAGGGAGGGAGAGAGGAGACGGCGGCGGCCTCCCCGCCGTCACGCGTCAAAGGAAGCCCGGCCGCGCGAAGAGAGCGGGGCGAGGCGGGCGCCGCGGGGGGGCGCCGAGTTTCGGTAACACCATTTTATGTGTTGCGCCGGGTCACGGCCCCCGCCGACGCCGGCTGCGGTGCGGTGTTGGTCCGGAGGCAGGGAGGGGCCGGAGGAGAGACCGGCGGAACCGCAGGCGGCCAGACGACGACGGCGTGTTCCAGCAGCGGCGCTGCAAATCTCAGAAGGAAAGGGGGTGGGGGCCGTGATGTGCTGTGAGAGATATCGCGGTCCGAACTTGCCCGCCGCCGGACACGCGTCGGCCACGCGCCGCGCACGGGAGCGCACCGCGTTGGCGTGTGACCCGAGTGCACGGCGGACGGCTCCATCGCACCGAGTCGTCAACAACTCGCGCAATGAAGACACCGCCCGGCCCGTCTCGACCCGACCCGACCCCGCCCACCACTTTCGGAAACAAACTCGACGCGATGAGTTCCTCTTTCCATCTCGCTCGCGCGCACGGCACGCCTGGCTGCGGGGGCCGGACGGACGGAGACGGACGCAAGGGGGGGGGGGGCGGGGTCTTCCCCCGTGCGCGCGCCCTCCCCCCGCCCCCCTCGGCGGCCCCGCGTGGCGCCGACATCGCGTGAGACCCCCTGCGGAGCGGGGCCCTACCACGTGACTCCGCGGCCGGTGGCGGGCAGATACACGGCTGTGCCCCGCTGAGGGGGGAGGGGGGGGGGACTCGTTTACGATGCCGCTGACAGCGTCCACCGTGGTCTGGCAGAGCCGGCCGAGGCCGGGCGACGGCAACGTCCTCCGACGGGGTCCTCCGACGGGGTCCCGGCGGGCTGACTGCTGCTGCGCTACCGGCTGCGCACTCGCCGACACGAAAGCACATAATATTAAAATAAAAGCTGCCGATATTCTCGGTTTAGCGAGTGAGCCGGAAAACACTCGAGATACCTCCGCTCCGTGTGAGCTGCCCAACCCCAAAACGTGCTTGTAACCCACTCCCCCCCCCTCTCCGTCCCTGTCAGCGCCAAACTATGTGGTAACTCCAGGCAGAAGTGTAAGTAGTGCACAACCAGTTGCGTACCGCACAACTCGCGCACGGCGCGGCACGCGGCACGCGGCACGCGGCACGCGGCACGCGGCAGGGCGGCGGCTATTAGCCTGGGGCGGATCCCTGCGAGACGGCGACGAGGGAGACTCGCCGCGAGTCGGCGCCAGCCCTCCGTCTTATTTAACCCAGTCCGGGGGAGGAGACGTCGGCACGGTTACATCAGGAACATGTTGGTAGCACTGTACACCCCCGGAAGATGGGGTTACATGACGTCTCTAAGCACGGGGCACTATGTAGGTTGCAAAAAAAAAAAAAAAAAGAATGATGAAAGAAAAAAAAAGAAAAAAAGGTGTGTGTACTCACACTTGACCCGCAGGTGCACGGGGCGGCTGGTGGTGTTGCCGCGCTCGTTGGAGGCGTGGCAGGTGTAGCCGCCGGCCTGGCGCCGGGTCACGCGCTGCAGCACCAGGGACCGCGACGACAGGATCACGCCCTGCGTCAGGTTGTGCGTCACCGGCATCCCCTGCGGCATAACACACCACCCATTCACACACCTAGAACCTCCCATACAAAAACATACAACACAAGAAACAGTGAACGAGAGGTGGCTATGTCTGTGTGGGCGTGACGTTTGCGTTGTGAGAGGGTGCCACCGGGTTGAGCCATGCGGTGACCCGTATAATTGATTTTCTAACCGTAGCTCAAAGAGAACGACAGGACCGCCTAACCTTTAGCCTCCGCTGCTCCCCCCCCCCCCCCTCGCCACGTCCTCCCCGCCCCCGCCAGAGCTCTCACTCTCTCTCTCTCTCGCTCCCCACGTGCAAACCCCACCTTGGCAGCGGACGAATCACGCATACAGATCGCGTGCCAGCCGCCACACGCCGCGCCACGCGCCGCCACGCGCCGCCACGTGCCGAGTCCCTGCTGCCGGGCCGGCGCGCTGCCGCCGGTGGTCCCCTCTCCTCTATCTGAGCAACAACCCGTCCTCCGCCGCCGCGCTGTCTCCGTCACTCCGGCACGTCCCCGTAGGTAGGTGCGACAGAGACAAAGGCGGCGTTCCTAAACACAGCCGCGGGCAGTGCGGGGCGTGACGGGACTGCCGTGACGTCCGGGGGGGGGGGCCCAGGGGGTCCCGGGGGGTCGCGGGGGGCCGCGGGCCCCGCGGGCTGCTGCGCCGCCGCCCCCCATGGAGCCTCCGCTCCGGGATCCCCTCCGGGGTCCCCTGCGGACGGGAGCCGGTGCCCCCCTCCCTCCCCCCCCCACCCGGACCTGATCGGGATTTAGTGCCGAGCCTCACGTCACTCCAGGTGTGCAACAAACGCGGCCAGATAGCTCATCGGTTTATGGCTTATTCCGTCGTAAACGCCCCGGCGGGCACGTCGCCGGCCCGGGTGGCCGGGTGGTCGGGCCGGGCCGGCGGCCGGTCAGTCGGGAACTTTCATATACAGCACCTCTCCGTGCCGCCAGTGCAATGAAAAAAAAGAGAACAAACGCGCCATCGGTGTGAAAAGTTTTGTCACGATCAGCGCCCTGGCGGCCACGCCGGGATCGCAACCAGACCGATAGTGCGAATGTCCTCGGTAATGGGGTGCTTTAGCCACGCCGCGCAGGCGGGCGGAGCTCTGCTCATCCAGCGTGAAAAAGAGTGGTCAAACGACACGGGGGGTCTTCGGGAAGCCGCGGAGCAGGGAGCGGCGGCAAAAGCAGAGCGGATGCTGACCAAAGTGCGTCGGACAATGGGAGGGTGGGGTGGGGAGAGGGCAGCCGCAGGGCACGAGTCCGGCGAATGCAAAAGTCGCAAAGGCTTCTTATCTGCGGGAGATAATCAGGGGGGGGGGGGGACCGACACCACCGGGGCAGGGGGGGGGATCAGCAGGTGATAAGAGGCGATAAGCCCAGCAGCAGGGTGGCGGCTCCGGGCCGCACTCGCCGTCCTCCTCCGTCCTGGCCGTCGTTAGGGCCGCCCCCGCCGCCCCCGCCGCCCCCGGACACGTGTCGCGGCGGTGCACGTGTACGTAGACACACAAGGGCCGCGGCGCGCGGCCTCGCCAAACCGCAGCCCGGGCCGCTAAGTCCCGTGCTCCACTTCCCGCCGCCGATTGTGCCGGGCGTGTGTGCGTGTGTGCGGCGGCGTGGCGGTGACGTGTTCGTGTGCGGTGGGGGAGAACTTGTGGGGGGCGCAGCGGCCTCTGCCTGTGTGGGATCCTCACATCCCACGCGGGCGGCTGTGCTGCTCGCTTTATACACGCGAAAAAATTAATCGACTAAAACCATGCCGGCAAACTATTCAGAATAGACGCAGCCGCACTGGTTTTAGCGAGGCGCAGAGGCCACGTGCAGAAGTAGGCCTCTCGACAGGGCAGCGGGCCATATACTTACGCCATGGGCCTTAGAAAAGTTGCTGTGCCGAGGAGCCGTGTGCGTGTTAGCAGCTGCCTAGGAAGAGAGGTCACAGCGAGAGCGAGCGAGCGAGAGAGAGAGAGAGAGAGAGAGAGAGAGACGGAGAGAGAGAGAGAGAGAGAGAGAGAGAGAGAGAGAGAGAGAGAGAGGGAGATAGAGAGAGACGGAAGTCCTGGTATTAGCGCACGGAATTTGAACGCAAACTTGTGCCTGGCGCTGCCTGCTGCACCTTTGAAGTAGAAGAAGCGTCGCGGGCCGGGCCGCCGGGCCGCGTGTCGCGCCGGTTGCAAATGACTTTGGAAAGTAAGGCGCGGGGGCCGCGGGGGCCGCGGGGGCCGGGCGTTGGCAGGCGTGTGCGAGGCGGGGCGGCCGGGGCTGGATGTCGGGGGAGGTGTGACTGCTAACCGCGCAGGCGGGCCTCGCCTCCGGCTGCCTGCATGCCCGCGGCCCCCGCCAGCTCCTCTCGGCACGGCCGCTGCTGCCCGCACAATCTTCACGGCGGATCGGCAGCCCGGCCGGGGCCCCCTCGACAACCGCACTGCCGCACGACACGGCCGTTTTGCACGACGGTCCACACACACTTTGGGCGGCAGCAGGGGGGGGGGGGCGGGCCACCGAGCCCCAGGCGGTAATGCCCGAACGGCCCGAACGGCCCGGACCCTTCTCAGGGCTGCCAGGCCGCCCCCGGCAGGACCACGCAGCTTCCGGGCCGCGGGGCCGCGCCGGCCGGGGCCGGGCCGCGCGTGTATCCCCGTCTCGTCGCTATCCATTTGAATGCGGGATTGCACTTCCCGTGGCTCCGGTTCCCTGGCTGGGCTCCCGCCGGGTCCCCGCCGGGCCCCCTCCGGTCGGGCCGGGGCAATGCAAGGGCCCCTCAGAGGGATCGTTGTCGCTCTCAGCACTCGGCGGCAGCAGCGGTACACGGGAAAAGGATGGGAGGGGGAGGGCGGGGGAATCCAACGCTGGAAGAGGAAAGGGCCCTCCAGCCTGCTGCCTGCCTTTGTGTGTTCGCCAGTTTTTCGCTGACAGAAAGAATGCGTCTACCAGTTGGAAAGGGAAGGCGAAAAATAAAAATGTCACTCGAGAATGATGGGACACGCGGAGGGCTTTATAGTAACCGACGCCCAGATCTTTGTTGGACAGTGTTGCAATAAAAGTGGCCAAAAAGCGTCCCAAACAGCCGGATGATGACTTAAAGATGATGCCAACCGCGTCCTGCCTGTGCTATGAAGACAGTCAAGGGGTCCCGCACTTGTAGAAACAGCGTACCATTTAAAATCTAAATTTGACTGACTTGATTTGATTTTCTCTGGTTTACATATTTTTTCCTCACTCATAAACGACGATTTTTTGTGTGTATTTTTTAGACGCACATATTTTTTTTCGTGTGGAACCCCTATTGTAGGCAATGGTGACTGACGACCCGGTCCAAGTTCTGCAGCACTTGTGCCGCGGGGCTTCGCCCTAGTTAGGGGACACTCATCGCCGGCAGCCGCGCGGCTGTCACCCGAGTCCTAGCGGCGGCGCTCGCCTGCTCATCTGCATCCCCCAACTCTTAATTTTCGCCCTGAAGGACATCTGACAATCTCCGAGATGACTAACTCCATTTGAACCTGGGCGCCGAGTAAGTCGAGACGCCCCTGAAACCATTTCCTCGTTGTGTGTCCCTTTTCATTTCATTGCCCGCCCTGCACTCGGCCTGCTCCCCTCTCCCTCTCTCCTGACGTAAATTACAGTTAGGGCGCCGCTGCTGTTGCTGTTGCGGCAGACTATTTTGACGTCTCTGCTCTCGGCGAGGACTTTTTACGCGCGGGCCCCCCTTCATGAGTTACGCCTCACTTAAAATTACCTGCTCGCGCATCTCCAGGGGCCATTCTTTGCGTCCCAACAACAACGCCGTCTCGAGGCGGGCGGAGCGTGGAGCCTCCTGCGCTGCCCGCCCCCGGCACGGCCATCTTGGCCGTATAATTCATTAGAGCGAGTCCTTTCGTATGAGGCGGGCCTGGTTGCTGCCTCACTGATTCTCCCCCCGTTCTCTCGCACTCGCCCTCCCGCCGCCACCGCGCTGCCCCAGAAACAAAAGAGTGAAAGTTGAAAAGGGTAATCACTAAGTATTACACTAGAGGAGGGCGGGGCCGCGGGGCTGCAGGGCTGCGGGGGCAGCTCGGCGGCGCCGCCAGACGTTCGGGTCAGCGCCACGACTCTTGAAGCGCGCAAACTTGGCCACTAAAGAAAATGTGTGAAAAGACGGCGGGCGGCGGGCGCGCGCGGCTGCCATACCGCTGCCATGGCCCTGCCATAGCGCGGCCGTACCGCTGCTGCTGCCGGTCGGAGGGCCCGCCCCTCTCGGCGGCCGCCAAAACAAAACTGCCCTTCCGTAGGCTCCGCCGCTCCGCCGCTCCGCCGCTCCGCCGGCTCCGCAGGCAACAGCGAGGCGTATAGCCGGCCACTAAACAGGGAGGCCCCAACTTCACAAAAGCAAGGGCCTTTTTAGTTGGATTTTACGGCCCAACTTGGCGCGGGCGGCTGCATGTGAGTGACGTCCAGGAGGGGTGCGGGGGCCCCTCCGGACCCCGCCGGTCAGCCAGGACGCCGCCGACGTCGTCGCCGTCGTCACCGCGACAACTATGCGCGACCGCCGGAGCACGGCGTCGTCCGGACTTGAGCTCGGCATACTTTGTTGATCCCGCGCAGCAGCAGCCGTGTCCGGATAAGGCACGAGCAAAGAGAGCAAAAGAGAGAAAGAGAGAGAGAGAGAGAGAGACGAGGGGTGGGGGCCGGGGGAGTCATCGACTCGTTTATGATCGTGCCGCTGTAAGACGAGATTACAAGTTTAAATGAAAGCCATGCCCTTCCACTCTCTTACCTCAGGACCGACCTCGGGAGGACTTCCCTCTCTCTCTCTCTCTCTCTCTCTCTCTCTCTCTCTCTCTCTCTCTCTCTCTCTCTCTCTCTCTCTCTCTCTCTCCTTCTCGCTCTCACTCTGCCTAATGAAACAGTCCGCACTCCTCAGTCTTTTTCGATACGACGCGGAGAGGGTCTGGTGTCGGTCTGATGCTCCCCTCCCGTGTGTCACGACTCTACGTCGGAAACTGCGGCGTTTCAAAGCGGCGTGGCGAGCGAAAATGACAGAGACGGGACGGTGACGTTTCCCGAACCCTCCCCGAACAGCTCTATCGAGGTAGACTCTGGACAGCGCCTCAGTATACACGGCCACGATCGGGGTGCTCAGAGGGCAGGCCGCTCCGGCTTTAATTCCGGGTCCAGCGAGACGGGAACGAGTTTGTTTTAATGGCCAGCCAATTAATGTGGCCGCCGGCGACTCTGATAAGGCGTTCAACAAGTACGGACGGATGAAGGGGGCAATAAAAAGAAGGAGTTACGGTCCGCAGGAAGGGCGTAATTTTCGCACCACCACAGGGGCTCTGTGCGCGTGCGTGTGTGTGAGCGGAAGAGAGAGAGAGAGAGAGAGAGAGAGAGAGAGAAAGAGAGAGAGAGAGAGAGAGAGAGAGAAAGAGAGAGAGAAAGAGAGGGAGCAAGAGAGAGAGAGAGAGGGAGAGAGAGAGGGAGAGACAGAAAAAGAGAGGGAGAAAGAGAGATAGAGAGAGAAAGAGAGATGCAGGGCGGAAGCCGGGGGGAAGAAGAGAGGTGGGGTGAAAGCCAGTGAAAGCTGTGATGGAAACGGGACTCAGCATCAATCAGGGAATCTGATCAAACTAGTGGGCACCGCAAACGCAAACACCCTCTCACCCCCTCACCACCGCTCCTCCCACCCGTCTCTCTCTCTCTCTCACACACGGCCCTGCGCACATCGGCCCAGTTACAATTCCCCGGAGCCCCCCGAGTCAGTCGCATCGTGTGCGTGTAGGGCCGGACGCAGTGATGCGCAGCCCGTCCTGCCAGCCTGCCCACCGGGGAGGTCCTGCCTAGCCGTGGTCTAGCCGTGGTCTATTCGTGGCCTAGCCGTGGCCTAGCCGTGGTCTAGCCGTGGCCTAGCCGTGGCCTAGCCTGCCTAGCCGTGGCCTAGCCGTGGCCTAGCCGTGGCCTAGCCGTGGCCTAGCCGTGGTCTAGCCGTGGTCTATTCGTGGCCTAGCCGTGGCCTAGCCGTGGTCTAGCCGTGGCCTAGCCGAGGCCCACACGAGGCCCCCACAAGTCACAAGTAGTGTCGGCGAGTGGATCCTCGCAGTAGCGCAGCGGGAGCGCAGCGGAGCGCCCTTCTCGCTCTCTTTGTCAGTACACCCACACACACGCAAGTTTTCAATGAGGTTCAGTCCCGTGAAGAACTGATCGGAGGAGGTGGCCCCACCGAGATCAGCTCCTGTGAGAAAGTGCAAGTCACCACCGCTACTTCGTGCGACCACAAAAAAAAATGTTTGAAGAAAAGGAACCATATCGATTTTTTTTTTATTCCTTGAAGGTTGGCAGTTTTTGATCCCGAAGGTGACGTTTAGGTCGATATATACATTCCTGGCAGCAGGACCCAGGCAAAAACGTTTGCTTTTCTGAACACTGAACACATCGGCAGGCATAGCGTGTGCGCTCACACACACACACAAACACACACACGCCCGCTCGCGCTTCCCCTTCCTGCGGGAGCCGAGCGCAGGCCGGGTCCAGGCCCTCTAAGCTCGCAATCCCTGCCGTAGCGGCTCAGCCTCCATCCATCATGGTATCAGCAGCTGTGTTCTGCAGGGCTTATCTCGTACCTCTTCACTCCACCCTTTCATCCTATACGGGCTACCTAGCTGGCGCGCTGGCGCCCGGCTCCCCGCACCGCCACCAGCGCCGCCGTCGCCACCAGATCGGCTCGCCGAAACGCGTTCGCGCTCAACTATTTATACCCGGCAAAGCGCCCACTGACCTAATGTGGGAGGCCGCGCCGGAACTGTGCGGGGCTCGGCGGACTTTCCTGCGTGCCGTCCGGCCACTAGACGCCAGTAGGCGCCAGTAGGCGCCGCTAGGCGCCGCTAGCCTGACCCACACTGGCATGCCGGCGGAAAGGCCTCATTAAGGTTTTAATAACGCGTTGCTTTATCGGCCGGCTTAATCGTATATAGCCGCGTGCCCGCAGCCCATTCGGCTGCCGCCGCCGCGCTACTTCGGTCGGCCGCGCGCATCGGCCTCAAGTATTCGGCATTGCCGGCGGCGGCCACGCCGGCCCGACGACACCAGAGCGGCGCCGGCATGTCTCGGCCCGATACGACGACCGCCCCGGCAGGCAAGGCTCGCCGGCCTCGTCTGCCAGAAGGAGGAGGTGATCGCGTATCGCATAAATGATGGACCCCCGCCGCTCCGCCCGGCCCCGCCCGGCCCCGCCCGGCCCCGCCCGGCCCCGCCCGGCTCCGCTCGGTGCACATACAAAACTCCGGCCAACCAATCTGGCCTAACCAATTCCCTGGAAAGCCCCCCGGCGCCCGGCGGTGTCGGCGCCGATGGCTGCCCGCCGGTGGCTGCCCGCCGCTGCCTGCCGTGCCCGCGATACTTTGTGCGCCGCTTCACGCCGCGTCCGCACTTTTTTCCCCCGTCTTCCCCCTCCCGAGCAGCACCGCCGCCGCGGATCGGTTCGATTTCATTTCCACTCCCTTCCGGCGGCGTTGCACTGAAGGCGGCCAAAGGCGTCCCTCAAGAGAGCCGCGCGCTCCTTTTGATGGCCGCCGCTCGCCGCGCACTCGCTGCGAGGAACGGCTTACGGGCTTATGCGCACCGAGCGCGCGTCGCGACCCCCTCTCTCCAATCAGTCTTGTACCGGTCCTATACCGGTCGCATACCGCCACCCTCGTGCTTATCCCAGCACAACACTCGGAATGAAAGACGCGCCCCATACAGCCGTACAAGATGCCTGGAGGCCTTTCGAAATTGCGACGAAAACGTTTTTTTTAAAGGCATCGGTTTCCATGTCCGGAAATTCGGTACAGTGCGACTAACCGCTACATCCTAACCTCTCATTTTCTCGTCGGCAGAGTTTCTGTGACCGAGATCTCATTTCTGTGACCCCCGCCAGCAGCCCGGCCCCTTATGACCTCGAGTCTTTCATCCTCGGTCCCGCGTCTCCTCCGGGGCCACCTCTAATCCGACGGCCCGCAGGCCAGATCTGGGCGTCGGCCGCGAGGCGCGCGGCGATCTTCCGGACGAAGCCAGCGACTTTGGGAGCGATAAAACAGGAGGCTGAGCAGAAGCCGCCGCCCCACCCCCCACTCTTCTCTCCCAAATTTCTCCTCTGTTTCCCTTCGGAAGCGAACGCCCCCCCCTCCCCCCCCCTCTCCTCGCGGCCTGCGCGTCTCGCGCTGCTGCACCATTCCACGGCGCGGCGTATATAAAACGCTGATAAGGAGACCCGTTCCCGCCCCACATGCTGCAGATCCGACAGTTATCTACGCGAACGTGAATATATAAAGGCACGTCTCATCAGATCCAGTCCTCAGGCGCCGCCAACTCCCTCCTCAAGGCCTGCTCTCGTTGTCGAGCGGCTGCCGGCCGGAGCTTGCTGCGCCACCGCGCTTTTAAGCCCTCCGCAGCTCACGCATGTCCCTTGTCGACCAATCATTGACCCACACACGCACACAAACACACACGCACACAAACACACACGCAACGACGTGCGGCATCCGAGGAGAATACGTATCTTCACCGTCACACCAGGAAACCCCCACGCGCGGAGAAAATTAGACCTTTTCTCTTTTTTTTTTGCGCCACCGGTGGTACTTCCAGACGACACTTCTCGACCCGGTGCCTCGCCCGTGAAGGGAAAGAAATACAGTTCGGGCGGCGGTGCGGTACCACCGGTGCGAGCTTGGGCTGCGCGGGGGGTCTCGCAGCAGCCGGCCGGGCGCCAGCCGGGCGCCAGCCGGGCGCCAGCCGCGGCACTCCACCCATTCGTCTAAAAGCAACCCTTTCAACTAGTGCGGACCTTTTTATTTTTGCACCCCCGCCGCCACCGCCACTCCTCGCGCCTCGCGCCCCCTCTCTGTACTTTTGTTTTACATGGATGGAGGTCCGGGAATATAAATATCCGGTGCCGCCGCGCCGCGTTCAGGATCTCCCAGCTTCGTGCTCTCTCTCTCTCTCACTTCTTGTTCTTCTTCGTCGTCGTCGTTCCTTGCCGTGTTTATCTTAAATTAACCGGCCTCGAATGGGTCGAGAGCGCAAAAGCGGTATATGTGATGAGTGGGCAAGAAAAAAAAATGCGTGGGACACGAGCGTGTAGTAGGAAGCCGGGCGGCACCTGACATCGTCAGGGGAGGGGAGGTCATCGCTCCGGACGCTCCGGACGCACCGCGCCGTCGTGTCAACGTCAGGCGGCCGCCGTCATCCCCATCGCGGAGCAGCCTTGGGGGGGCGGCCAGTGCGGGGCCGATGTGGCGTCGGGGAGTGGCCCATCACCGGGCCGCCGCCGTGGGCCCGTCCGGGGCCGTCCTGAGTCGGGAGCGGCCACCGGAGAGAAAGTGTGGCGGACATGAGGGGGTCATCGCTGTAACGGAAGACGGGGGGCCGCCGGCTCCGGTGTCCACTTGTGGGCGTGAGTGATGTCGCCGCCAGCTGCCGCTGAGAATAAAGTGAGATGGAGGGAGGGGAGCGCGGCGCGTCTCCATCATCACCGAGGCAGGTAGAGAGAGGGAGGGAGAGATAGAGAGAGAGGGAGGGAGGGGCGTCTCGGGATCACCACCACCACGACGACGACATCGGCGAGGGGGGGGGGGGTGTCCCAGTGCTGACAACAGGGTATAGCGCAGCAATTGAAGCTACCGCAGCTGCCGCCGCTGCAGCTGCGGCGTCGTTAGCGAATGCTCCCCATAAATCAAAGGGCACCGGCGCAGCGGCAGAGCCAAGAGGTGGCGTCTGGCCGCGGCCGCGCCCCGTCCCGGGCCGTACCAGCAGGAGCTGCATGCACGTCCAATGCGGCAACGCCTTTCCTCTACCTCTCTCCTCCTCCCCCCAGAGACAATGGCGCGAGGACTTACATGTCCTCCGACGCGGATGCACACGGGCTGCAAAGAGCGTGCAGGGCCGTCAGGAGCGCAGCGGCACAGCGGCGCCGCGGGCGCCCCTCAGCCCGGCGGGTAGGCACGGCGCAGGCACGCACGACGGGGGCGCGGTGCGGGCTGCCTATCCACCACGGCGCTCCCCGCCCTTACCCGCTCTTTGTCCTTTGCCTCACGTTATTTAAAAATCCTTTTTTTTTTTGTTTTTGGAAAATTCGAAACCAATTATTTTTAAACTGACACCAAGGCTACTAACTCCAATTTTTCAGTCTTGATAAAAAATAAAATCACGCCATGAAAGTCGTTCCATGGCTCTGCACACGAGTTTTCACACGTGAAAATTTTTTAGATTCTTCAAATCGACTCCGCTGTTTGTCTTAACCAGCCGCCCGCGACAGGGCCATGGGAACACCAACACGGACCGAGCGCCTCGCCTCTCTGCAATCGCAGCCCAGCAGTAGCGGCGGGGCGGGGCGGACGTTAATGATGCTGTTGTTGCATTCGGGTCGCGATACTTTGGCGGCGAGGCGGCGGGGAGATCGCCGTGTTACATTGATGAGGGAGGCAGAGGCCGGCAGAGGCTGCCCCCGGCGGGCCGCCGCAGGCCTGCTGCCGCGAGCGTCACACTTTCAGCGCGACAAAACGGCCCGCGGCCGGCGTTTGCGTTGCGTTTGCATGCGGTCGCATTTGCATGTGTAAATACGCGGCGGCGTGCAGCGGACGGCGGCGCGGCGCCGCGGCCGATGCCAAACATGTGAACTGGGCCGCGAGCCGCGGCTAACGAATCGCCACCGGGAAATGACGAATTGGCCCGATTTCGCGCAGGACTTTTGCTCCCCAGCGAATATCGCACGATGAACGGACTCGGGCAACGCATTTGTTATCGGGCTAACGTGTGAATCGCCATTCGATGGATATTCACAATTCTTTCAGAAGTCCCGAAAAAACCTTTGGTCTCTTTCTTTTGCACTGCTATATAGATATTTTTATTACTCTATTTTATGGGGAAAAATGTTTCAGTTTGAAGTTACCTCCCGAGCGCCACGCGGCGAAATAGAGAGAAGGGGTAGAGAGGCGTGGGCTCTTTCGCACTCTCTGCCACCCGTTCCCACGAGCATCGTTCGTTACGACTGGGGCTCAGGCCACGTGGGCTTGGCCACCTTTGTTAATTTGTCAACCTTGCCGTGCTGAGGGCCACGCTGGGGGGGGGGGGGGGGGCTGTGCGGGGGCGGGGCCGCGGGGGCCGATCCTCCGTCCGCCGTTACCGAGCAGCCCCCGAGGGCCCCCGCGGCCCCGCGCCTCCCCCCGAGGGGCTTACGTGGGCAGGATCCGACGGCCGCGTCCGCGCGGTGGCAAACGACCCACGGACGGCGGAGATAAGAACGGTATTCGAACCCGCGCTGCCGGTCCGCGAGCGTTCTTTATACAGTCGGAGGTGATGGCAAGGCGGGGCCCGCGCAGAGGACGCAGGGCAAAAAAAAAAACTCCGCCGGAACTCAAAAAAACTACCCCAAACGAGAGGCACGTTTGGGGTGACTGACGCGAGGTGGGTGTGTGCACGACGGTGTGTGCACCAATGCGGTATGCACCACGGTGTATGCACCTTGGTGTAAGTCCCGTGCCACTCCCGAGGATCATTTTCCTCTGGCGGCGGGCGCCTGTTAAGGCTCTCCTCTCTTGGCTGAAGCGCGCACGCGCGACTCGAGACGAAAACGGAGCAAGGAGTGGCTGGGCAGAGAAACGAAAATCGCTTGCCATAAAGCCGTCGGCTCAGTGAGGAGAGGGGCAAGAGGATGAAGGGGGGGGGGGGGGTGAGTCCTCCGCCGCGCACTTTTAATACGAAGCCTGAGCGAGGACCCACCACCCGAGTAGAGTAGGGTACGGTGCTATGGTAAACGCCCCCGCCCCTAGACTAGATAGCAGCTATCTCCTAGATGCATATTCATGTTTAAAATACTTTTTATCTTGAAACAAGTCTACTCCTGAGATCTTTGCTTACTGTAAGTGTGCCCGATTTTTTCCTGTTTTTTTTTTTGGAAATTTTGCAAAATTATGAAAATGTGTTTTCATATTTTGATTACTCTCCTGTACAAAGAATACAATAGCGGCACGGCGCCGCGCGGCGCATTCCAAACGGCTGTTTACGTCCCGACTGATTGCTGCTGGCAGGGTGGGGATTAATGAGGCGGAAAACAGGTATATATACGACGTTCCCAATGTAAATAACGGATTTCCTGCCGCGACGGCGGCGGCGGCGGCGGTCAGGCTGCCCGGAGCGGAGGAGGAGGAGCTGGACGATTCCGATTTACGATCCGGCAATAAACAGGAGGGGGAGGGGGAGGGGGAGGGGGAGGGGGAGGGAGGAGACGGCCCCCTACGGCGGTATCCATGCAGGAGGACGGCCAGAGCCGGCCGCCGCTCCCAAGGCGCCGCCGGAGCCACGTCACAACCCGCTTCTGCGATACCCGATCGCGACGTCAATATTGCCCGAGCAAACACACGCAGGGCAGTAGCAGCGCGGGCACAGGGAGGGAGGGAGAGAGAGGGAGAGGGAGGGAGGGAGAGAGAGAGGGAGAGTCTGTGTGTGTGAGAGAGAGAGAGAGAGAGAGATGGTGGGTACAACCCGGCCGAGCCCGGCGCGGCCCTGCAGAGTCCAGCAGAGCCGAGACGCGAGACTAACTGACACACCGGGCACACAGAGGCGCACTAGCAGCAGCAGCGGCGGTTGTAACAGCACTCACACGGCCACTCTGACGGCCACAGTCAATAATAACCGTGTGGACCCAGGGAGCGATGGTGGCAGCAGTATACCATGCATAGTGCACTTATTACAAACATAGTGTGTGTGTGTTCGATTTTGTGGCCTTTGCGGCTTGCGCAGAAAGCGACAATGGAATTTTATAACAGTGATGTTAGGCTAAAAGAAAAGCAAATTTAGATCATTTTCTTTCTATTAGAGTGCTTAAGGGGGCAAGGGCATACATCATTGATTCCGCGGAGCCCGGGACTCTCCCGTCCTTAATGTCTCTCTTTCTTCCCATTTCGCTGTATTCGACGCCAAAAATAGGAAAGGAAGGTGGGGGGTAGGGGGAGGACATAGAAAAAGTGTGGAGGTGGTCCGCAGGATGGGCAGCAGGAGAGGAAGGCGATTCGGGAGGGGCGGAGGGGGCGGAGTCCCACGGCGTAAGGCAATGCGTCCCGCAGGGCCTATATTTCTCGTATCATGCGACCGTTTTTTCACCATTATCCCCTACGGACCCCCCCGCGGCCGGCAGCGCGAGGCGGACCGGAGCCCCCGTGAGGGCCGAGGCGGGAAGGCACGGCAGTGCGGGGGGCTCTGCGGGGGGGCTCCGCGGGGGGGCTCGGGGCCGCGGGCCGCGAGAGCATGTGTGGCCGGGAGCCGCCATCGTCTGGGGTCGGGGTCACACACACACACACACATGTGCGGACATCACAGGGCGCGTGTCGGCGTGCCGCAAAAGCCTGTCACGCGCTGACAACCGCTTTGGAACGCGACATAAACACACACAGGGAATGGGCATCGCGCCAGGACTGCTTTACCACTACACGCGGGGCAGCAGTTACTGCCGTTCATTTACACTGCGCCGCTGCGTGCCGCGGGCACTGGCTGGTGGCGGTGGTGGTGGTCGTGTCCTGCAAGACGTTAATGATATCAGAAAAGCCTGATCCCCGGCTCCTCGCGAGGACACAGACACGCCCATCACGAGGCTTGTCAGCAGCTTTATGTTGTTGTTGTTGTTGTTTGTTGGGGGTGTTTTCTCTTTTACGGGGGCAGCAGCCCGGCTTTAGGTCTGGCCTCGTTTTCCTCCTGCAGGAGCAGGAGTGCCTGCTCGTCCACCGCCGCTGCCGCTCTGGATTATCTGCACCGTGCACAACAAGTCCCTCGCTAACAAGATGTCCCCGGTACGGCGGCGGCGGCGGCGGCGGCGGCGGCCGGGAGTCACCGAGGCCGGCCGAGGTCCTCGCCGGACCCCGCCCCGAGGACCGCGCTGTTGCTGACCCGCTCGGGTCAAACAAACTCGTTACGGATGAGAAATTGTTTGTCCAACACCGAGGCGGCGGCGCAGCGGCGCACGTCTCGGGCGGGAGTGGGCCGCGGCCGTCGGCCGTCCCCCCGCACGCACTACTTCGCGTGGCCGCGGCCTGCCGCCGCGGGCGCCGGGGACACCGCGACCTCGGCCTTGATCGGGCTGACCGCGTGCTGACCGCGTGCTGACCCTCCGCGGGGGGCGCGCGACGTGGCGGGCGGAGGTCGGCGGAATGCGGCCCGCCCGCGGCACCCCGCCGGCCTCCCCCTCCCCGGCAACCTTCACAAGGGGTGCCGCCCGCCCGCCCGCTCGCACTGCTTTATACTACGAGTCTGCTATTTTATGCAGTCATTTTACAACACGAGATTCATTATTCTCCGGCCGCGGCGGCGGAGGCGGGGGGCTGCCGGGGGCTGCCGGGGGCTGCCGAGGGCTGCCGAGGGCTGCCGGCCGGGCGGCCGCCCCTCGCCCCACAGCAGAGCAGGCGGCAGCGGGGCCGACCGGGCCGAACCCGACCGACCCTATAGATACAGAGCGCGGGAAGAAGCGGCGCGCTTCCAGGCCGACTGGCCGGCCGGCAGAGGCTGCCCTCAGAAGTGTGTCGCCGCGCCCCGGAGCGTCACTGCTGTGTGTCCGCTACAGCCGACAACGTCCACCGAGCAAGCCAATTTCCGGATTTACATTCCGGTCATTCAATTTTTTTTTCATGCCTATCCTCCCCGCATCACCGGCCGACAGGTGCGGCTGCGGCCGCCATATACAACTTTACGCCATGATCGAATCTGCCGCCGCAGCTCTTCTATGTGCGTGAAAAATGTTTACATTGGCGCCGCCAAACAAGTTTTCGAGGGGGGGGGGGGAAATTAATTGGGCCCGCTGGACAAGCCCCCGCATCCCCGGCGGCAATGCAAAGCGGGGGCCGGCCGTGCACCGCCAGGCACTGCCAGGCACCGCCCGCCACAGCGCTTCCGCCGCACCATTTATACTTTGCCGTGGAATATAATGAACTGCGACGATATTCATTGACCCCGTATAACAAATCCGCGTACCGCAGCCGCCTCTGGCCTTGCCCCCCCCCCCCCCCCCCCGCGCACCGAACCGCGCCGCACCCCTCTCTCTCTACCAGACCGACAGGCAAACAAACACGGGGAGGGAGGGAGCGGAGGGGAGAACAGCGAGGGGGAACGCGGCTGAAAAGAGAAAAAAAAATCAAACGAATACGGAGGGCTCAGGTGACGACCCTAAAACAGACAGTACGCGTCGTTTGGCCTGCCCGACGGCCCGGGCTGTATGTCGCCCTCGGGGATCAACTGCACGGGGACCGCGCGGGCTTGCCGCGGGCTTGCCGCGGGCTGCTCCTGGCCGCCCCCCCCCCCTTCCCAACCCCGGCCCGGGCGGACGTTTTACGACTTATTGGCTGAGCCACGATCCCTTCGCCCGCCGCGTTTATAACCGGCCGGGCGGCCGGCTGACATACAGCGGAACGACACGTGCAGAAAATTAGCATTGCAAATGAAACACACTACGCAGCGCGCCGCGCGGGAACCGACCGGCACCGGAATGAGCGCCGCTTTAACGGTTCCGGAGGAGTGCCGCGGGCCGCCACAGCGGGGCGTGCCGCACGGGCGTCGATGGGGGCGGTCAAACCGTCCAGGGCACACGGTCATCCGGGTGCGAGGCGGCAGGCGGCCGTGCGGCGCAGCGATGCGTTCTGACAGTGTGCGAGCAAACGTCGTCTCACTATCAAGGCAGTGGCGGCGGTCGTGGTGGTGGGGGAGGCCCTGCATGAGGGCGGCGGCGGCGGCGGCGCTGGAAACTGGGCCAGCAGCGAGCGCGCGGGCGGGACGGGGTGGAAAGGGAAAGGCATGGTAATGCTTGCAATTTCTCCGGGCAGCCGGAGAGCGGGGCGGGCGGGGCACGGCTCGTCTCGTCACCCTGCGGTCATGGGCCGGACTGCGCTGGGCTGGTCTCTCTCTCTCTCTCTCTCTCTCTCTCTCTCTCTCTCTCTCTCTCTCTCTCTCCGGGCTGGGCTCTGCCGGGCCTGCCAGGCCGCGAACCTACCCGTCCTGCGTCCTGGCCCAGATCTGACCCCCGAAGGAGTAGAGAGGGAGACAGAGAGAGAGAGAAAGAGTGAAAGGGAGAGAGGGAAAGAGGGAAAAGGAGAGCGAGAGCGAGAGAGCGAGAGGGGAGGGGGGAGACTCTAGACCTACTCCCGACCGGTCTGCGGGTCCTGTGGGTCACTTCCGTGCAGCCGGGATCTCGGATCGGCAGCGGTTGCGGCGGTGGTGGCGGCTGCGACACGAGCCCGCTGCCGCCGCCACCGCCGCCGCCGCCACCGCCGCCGCTACCGCCGCCGCCGCCACCGCCACTGCCGCTGCTGCTGCTTTGTCTTTGTCAGAGACGTTTTCTACATTATACATCACAGAGACCTCACAAGAGGAACGGCGGCGGCGGCGGGTAACAAAAAAGGAGAAAGAAGGAATACTTGTGCATCATTTGTATCCCGGCGGCGGTCACTGCCCGCTGTCTGTGCACGGCGACGACCACCGGCTGCTCGCTGGAGTGTCCGGGGGAGCTAACAGCAGGAGGCGGAGTGAAAACAAAATCCGCCGCCGCCGCTGGAAGCTGCTGGAAGCTGCTGGAGAACCGTGCGGGGGGGGGGGGGGGGCGGAGGGGCGTCGGTCAGGGATCGAGGCGCGGCCGCTATCCATCCCGAGATTGGAGCGGCGCGGCCGTAGCCTGGAGCCCACACTGCTGGAGAGAAAAATAACGTGCGCGTTCCAGAGGCTGAAAGCAGAGGGTCCAACAGCGGGCCGGGCAGCTCGGCCGGATACAAGAGAGACCGGCACCTCACGCACTGTCACTGATGACGTCACACCCACACGCCGGCACGGCTCCCCGGTAGCGCCTGCGACCCGCGGGGTAGGCCAGCCCGCACGACACGCGTGCGTCACACGGGCCGTGCATTGCCTACCCGGCAGGCGCTACCGGCCCCTTCCCATGCCGCAACGTCTGCCGATCGTAAGCCACGGGAAAAAAAGGAGACCGGGGATGGAAATTGTGTATGTGTGCGGCGGCCCGGTGGCCCGTAATGTACTCACGTTGTGGAACCACATGATGCGGTGCTTGGCCGGGTTGGAGCGGATGCTGCACTCGAAGTAGACGTCGTCGCCCTCCTTGATGTTGCCGGGGTTGAGCGTGTCGCCGAGGCGCAGCTCCACCACGGGCGGATCTGTAACATAACGACCCCATCAGCGCTGCTGAGCGGCTGAGCGGCTGAGTGGCTGACGTCGCAGCCGCGGGGTGGGGGGCGGTGGTGGGGGGACCTCAGCACCCCGTCACCGCTCTGACGGGGCTCGCTGACCTGCGCCAACGGCGGCGGGAGCAGAAGGGGAGCAAAAAAAAATTGAAGGATTACCGCAAGTATATAACTTAATGCGTTTCACTGTACGTCCCTCTGAGGCCTTATTTCCACGAGGAAAAGAATGGGAGAGGAGATGAAAGGGAGGCAGGCAGGCGGGAGGGGCAAACAAGAGGGAGAAGGGGGCGACGACGGCCGTCCCTGCTCCTGTGCCCCTCGTAGACCTATAGCTCGTTAGGAAAACGCCTATTATATCCTCATCCATCATGTGGGAGGGGCGGGAGGCGGCGGCGGCGCCAGAGTCATTTGTCGCAACATCGTAACCAGCGCCGCCTCTTACACCGCATTCATGGAGGAAAAGTTTTCCGCTGCATTCTGCGCGCACACCGAAGGGCGGCCGGGCCGAGGGGCGAGCCCAGGCGAGCCTAGCCGAGATAGATGAGAGCTCCGCTTGATCCTTCTTTGTCTCTCTCGTGCTTTTTCTCCCTCTCTCTGTCTCTCTCTCTCTCCGAATCTCCCCCCCCCCCTCTCTCTCCCTCCCTCCCTCTCCCTCCCTCTCTCTCCCTCCCTCTCTCTCCCTCCCTCTCTACTTTCCCAACATCCTCCTTTTCCTTCCCGTTGCCCTTCTTTTTAGCACCCAGTCAGAGATAAAGAGACGCAAATTTCACCCTGCTTGAACAAAAAAATAAAAAAATAGAGAGAGAGAGCGAGAGAGACGGCCTCTCTGCTCTGTCCCTCTCGCTCCTCCTCCGGCCGCGTCGCTGCCCGACTGCGTCGTCTGGTTTGCACGAGATGAACAACAATTAGCATATTTATCGGAAAGTAACACGGCCGCCCGTAATGTAATGCAGGGTGGGCTTTTCTTCATCAGCGGCGAGCGGCCCGCTTATGAAGCGACCTAATGAGGCTGTAAATGATGCCTTTCAAGCGCCGCGTGTACGCGGTGTAACTTTTACGTTTCCTCCTTTAATGACGACCAAATAAGAGAGCCCGCAAAAGAAATATCTGGTATTGTTCGTTTTGTTGTTATTTTCATTTGGGCGGGTTTTGTCTTTTTTTTTAATAATTAGCGGTCTTCGTATATTGCATCGCTCGCGAGGAGGAGGCGGCTGCCGCGCTGTTCGCCGTTTATGAATTCCGAACGCCCTCATTGTTCCGCACTGTACAATGCGCGGCGCGGCGGGCGTCGCTACAAGGTGCACGCCCCCGACGGCCCGCGCACTCAGTCCGGGGCCCATCTGCTCACGACCCCCCGCCGCGCCTCCGCGGGGGGTCCGGCGGCTGATAACTGGAGTACACACACACACACACCAGACCGGAGAATCAGTGCGGGGCTGCGGGGTACGGTACGGCGTGCTGCTCGGACTATGGAAATAAGACCGGCCGCGCGCGCCCGCTGTCCGGGAGAAGCTGTTCCATGCTAATATCAGGCCCTGCTGCTGCTGCTACTGCCGGCAGGGCCCTGGCCGGCTCCGGGGGGGCCAGTACGGCAGTGCGGTGGTCCAGCCTGGCCGCCCGGCAGACGGGGCGCAGTACAAACAACCTGCCGGGGATAGGCCGACGCCCGGCCCAAACCAGCCCCCGGCACTAATCCATATTGGGTTCAATTATTCATAGCATCGCCACCTATTGAGAGGCTAGGCCGTTGGGTCTGCAGCGTGAATGACCGTGTGGCCACGACGGCCGGGCTGACCGGAAGCCCCCCCCCCCCTCCTCCCTCCTCCCTCCTCCCCCACTCCTCACCCTCTCCCCCACCAGACCGCCGCCACCCCATCACACTCCGAACATCCAAGTTCGCGTCTCCTTTGATTGCAAGATATTGCATTGTCCGCGCCGCGGGCACGACGGCTGTCCACAAATCAGATCCGGCCGCTCGGATATCCTGCCCGCCTTCGGAGCACGCAGCCCCGCGCTCTTCTGAATTTAAAATCATACAATAATTGTCGTGTCGGCAAAACGTGACGGGAAACTCCTTTCTTTTCTCTCTCCAGTTGACGCCTCCAGTTGATTCGGCGACGCCACCGCGGACGACGGCCGCAGCCGAGCAGCCGGGTGATTCGTGGTGTTGTTTCTGTCCGGGCCAGAAAAGGACGACTACTCGCGATACATTTCGCCTGCGAAGGGGAAGGGGGTGGGGGTAGTGAAAAACACCTCACGTGACTTTTCCTCCAGCAGAACCACCGTTTCGACGTGTACATACATCGGGGGGCCTCTAGCGGGGGAACGGTCCGAGCACGGCTGCGGGTTGGACTGAGGGGGCGGGGGGTGTCCGGGGCCGTGGTGGGGGCCGTTGGCGGGGGCCGAGCCGGCCCAGCCGCCGCACCGCAGCTCCGGCCCGCCAGGAGTCAGGCTGGAGCGATGTGGGCTGCCAACCGTCTGGGCGTTGGGCTTGTCCAGGGGGGGGGGGGGGGGGTCACGCCGTGAAGAATGGACCTGCGTAGCCGGGCGGCCAAAGCAGCAGCCGGCGGGGACGGATGCGAGAGCATAGACGGCGTCCGTGTGTGTGTGTCCGTGCGGGTACGCAGGTGGGTAGGTGTTTGTGTCCGCTCGGGCGCGCGGCGGGGCCCTTCTACGCTGTTCGGATGGGTTAACGCCCCTTCCGAGTCCCGCCCGTCGTTCCTCTCAAGGAATCCCTTCCCACGACCTCGACGCCGCACCAGGGGTACCCGTTTTAAAATTTCAGCAGAGGTCAATGCACCGCCCATTTTTTTAAAGTATTACTCTAGGTTTTAATACCGCAGACGTGTATATTTATCAAGAATTTACTTTTCTGTGGACGTGCAGAAATTAACGTCAATTGATTTTTTTAGCGGTGTGGACGGACCACCCTCTGGCCGGGAGGCGGTTCGACGACCCGGCGAGTGCCTTATATTCCCCCCGGAGGGGAGAGGGGGCATGCGAAGGGGAGGGGGCCCATGAGGACAATGCAGATGAGGTCTGTTTGTCTGTAAGCCCCGGCCACTACCCCCTATGCCAGGCGGCAGAAGAGGGTTGCGGGCCGCTCCACCAGCTGCCTCTCTCTACTGGACGAATCAGCGCGTTACTCCACTATACATACCGTCCGACCCACTTACCGACGCACGGCGCGAGCACAACTCCGAAAGAGTATGCTGCTCCCTCCCTCCCCCTCGCATCGCCCCTCTCCCTCCCACCCTCCCACCCCCTCCTCTTCGTCAGACGGCGCTGCACGCCGCTCACACAGCAGACATTTCCGCCGCGTATTTAGATGGCCGGTCTGTCGTTCCGGCTTCACTGCGTTCCGTCCCATTTCCCGGCTCGTGGCGGAGGCCCGCAGCGGTGTGGTCCAGCGCCGTTTCTTATACTGTCCCTCCCCTCCCCTTCTCTCTCACTCTCTCATTCTCCCTCTCTCTTTCTGGTTCCTGCCGCTTTCCGACTTGTGTTTCCGACCTCTCCATCCTTCCCGTGGACTACTATGTCCCTCTCTCCCCTTTTCTTACTCTCTCTCTCTCTCCCGCACACCTGAGAATTCCCGTTGCCCACAAAGCCTCCCCATATGCTTCCCGTTCATACCCACAAATCTACTTCGCGCTGTGTGCGCCGCCGCCACCGTCGCATGGACCCCGCGAGGCAGGTGGCGGCCGAGGGGCCGCCGGGGGGCCGCCGGGGGGCCGCCGGGGGGCTGCCGGGGGGCGGCCTGTGGCGGCCAGAGGCGGCCGCCGAGGCCACGACACCACCTTTTCACAGAGCCGCCCATAGTTTACGGGAGTATCCATAAATTGCTACATCTGGCAGACCTATTTCGCTTTCCTGGGACCGAGAGCCCGAGGGCGGCGGCGGCCGCGGATATAGAGGGGGGCGGACATGGTGTTCCCGGGGATAGTGAAAACCGTCCAGGTGAGCGGGCGCGGTGGGCGGGGACCCAGCACGTGTTGTCGCGCTCCGTAAGAGGAAATTCGACGCCGCGCGGCTCGGAAACGTGCGTCACAGTGGCAACAAGATGTTTAAAGTCTGCGTGCGTTTCGGGAATGACGACGCGCGGTCCCTGCGGCTGACTCAGTGCGACAGTACGACACGGGTATGCGGTGGGGTCAGCGGTGGACAGAGCGGGGCACGGCGGCGGGGCTCCAGCGGCTCCAGCGGCTCCAGCGGCTCCAGCGGCTCCAGCTGGGGGTCCTCCCCGCCGACTCCTCCGGGCGGGCCGGGCTGAGGTGCACCCCAATCAAAGTTCTGCCGCCACTTGTTGTGCGTGTCGGGGCGTGGCGCGGCCGGCCACGTGCCCTGGTTCTGGTGCAGCGACGAGAGAGAGAGAGAGAGAGCACGGCGACGAGGAGCAGAAGAGAGAAAAAAGACGCCCGACAAAGTTTGTCGACGGCGCTAAACGTATGGATCCGTGTCGAGACTAGAGTCCCGCCGCGCCGCTGGCCTGGCGGCCCCCGTCGCCCCCGGCGCCCCCACCCTCTCACACCCACGGGCCCGCAGCAGGGCCGCAGGGCGCACCGTGGGGCGGGCGCCGCGCGGAGTGAGCGTCACACCGCCGGTCTCCCGCTCATCCTCTACATGGAGGAACGGTAATAAAAACAAAAGAAGCACGGAAAAAAATCCGCACCGAGTTAGTTTTCTCCTTATCACTCGGCCACGGCCACCGCGCGGCGCTCCGCCCCGGCAGCTCCGCCCCCACACCGGCGCCGGCCCTGCCGTGCTGCACCCACAGTGAGCAAAGCGGGCAGAGCACGGCACGGCACGGGACGCCGGCCGGGGTGCTACTTGATACGGGGGAGGGGACGGGGCCGGGACGGGCTGGGCCCGCTGGGGCGACTTGATGAGAACAAGTGCATCGCTGAGAGCTCCAAGGACAAGGCAGTGAGGTGAGTCCGAGGCCGGGCCGGCCCGGGCCGGGTCGTCCGCAGGGGACAAGATCAGCCCCAGAGAGTGTTTTTTTTTCTTCTTTTTTTTATACTCGTGGCTGAAGGACACCCGAGGGGCGGGGTTCGTCCACGGCACGCGGCCGACAGGGCGGCGGGCCGGGCCGAGCCGAGCCGGCGGGGTGACCGGCTACCCTGCCTTTCTTTTAAGGATTTGCGCCAAGGATTTGCTAGAGGACACCATTTCGAGAGAGACGACCAGCCGCACTGAAGAGGCGAGGCCACACTGAAAGCAGGGTGGGAGCGAGAGGAAGAGAGAGAAACAGAGAGAGAGAGAGAGCGGGTGGGGGTGAGTAAGAGAGAGGGGTAGAAAAAATACAAAAGACACCGGCATAGCAGGGTGGGGAGAGAATGAGAGCGATAGAGAGAGAGAGAGAGAGAGAGAGAGAGGGGGGGGGGGGGAGAGAAAGAGAGAGAGAGAGGGCGAGAGGGCGGGGAGTAGCCAGCCAGGGATCAGTGCCGAAGGGAGCGGGGCGGGGCGCGGGGAGCTTGTAACGGGTCCGACTGTGGCCCGGCGAGGGCGGTTTCGGGCACAGATATACACGAAAGTTGGCCGCCTAATGCCGTTTATCCAGTTGTTGAAGGGCCACAAACATGGCCGAAGACTTGGGGTCCATCCCCCGTAGCGCAGCCGGCCGCGTCCGCCCACGAAAGAGACCGGACCCGTCGTCGGTCGGCGCCAATCCGCAATGCCAATTTTTTTCGTTCCCTGCACCCCACACTAACTAATTTAACCTATTATGTTCCTGAAAAATACCCTCTGAAACATAAAAGGAATAATGCCGGCTCGCCGGTCGGAGGGGGCGTGTTGAGTTCTCACGTGTCCGCGATGGTGTCAGCGCGCTGCCCCCGCTGCCCCCGCTGCCCCCGCTGCCCTCGCTGCCCCCAGCCGCCACCACCGCGCACTTTCATTTCCTCTTTTGAAAGGCGATCTATCACCACGCGCTGGCGGGCCTGTGGACAGCCACGTTCTCCACTCCCCCGCCTGCCCGACCCCCGCCACCCTTCACGCCGGACAGGACGGAAGCTCCCTTTCCCCTCCGCGCCTTTCTTTTCCTTCTTCCTCGTCGCGCCGCGGCGGCGAATGGGAGGCGGCGGCCGCGCTGCTCGCTGTACTTACGGACGACGTTGAGGACGAAGGTGTCCTCGATGCCGGACCCGTCCAGGTGCGGGTTGTCGGCGTGGCAACGGATGGAGGCGCCGTCGTCGGCGGCCTTGGGCCGGAACGTGAGCACCGAGTACGCCATGGTGTCGTTTTCCCGCGTGTCCACCTGCGAGATAGAGAAGGGAAATAAAAGATACATAAAGGTGCCCGATCGAGAGGTGGCTTCCTCCTTGAGTATGCGGGGGCTAAGAATAATGAATCTGGATTATAGAACACGAGCGCTGCGTTATTCTTGATCGCGGGGAAATTACATATGCGCGACTACGGCCTCCCTGCCCTGCGGCGTCTGCGAGATATTTGTGGGGCGGGCTGGCCGTATGCCCTTAACTCTCTCTCTCTCTCTCTCTCTCTCTCTCTCTCTCTCTCTCTCTCTCCTGTCAGCATGCGGCGCCGTGGGGGTCAGGACGAGACAGCGCAGCGGGGGCAGCGGCTAGCCGACCGAAGCGTATTGGCTCTTAATGTGTCGCGGTTCGCGCGGTCAGCTGATGGTCAGCCTGTCGGTCTGCCCTGGGAGGCCGCCCCCCCCCCCCCCCCGCCGCCCCCCGCCGCCCCCGGCAGCCCTCTCCCCTCACCTCCCGCCGGCCCGGCATCCCGTCTGGTGTTGTGGCCGAGGCCGACTCCCCACCGCCGGTCCCGCCGGGCCCGTCCGCCCCGTCCCTCTGGTCGTCAAGCCCTTTAGCCAGGCCCCGCAGCCCCCGCCCCGCCCGCCCTGCCGCCGCTGCGCTGATGGTACTGCCGCCGCCGCCGCCAACGAAGGCCTGGCGTGTTCCCCGAGGCCCGCTGCCGCCGCCGCCGCCCGTGCCGCCCGTGCCCTCCTTCCCCAATGAGGCCCGAGTTTACAACAACGCCCTACGTGATGCCAATCTTGAACGAACTGGTCTCGCCTCGGCCGGCCTCGCCTGCTCGCCTCGCCTCGCTCTGCGGGGCAGACCAGACTGCTGGTGGTCGGGGCGGGCCGGCCGGGCCCCACAAGGCGTCGGCACGGCGCCGCCGCCGCCGCTGCCTGCAGAACGCGCGCGCGGACTCGGGGCCAAGTGGCCACCAAGACGGAGGCGGGGGCCGCCGGAGGCTGAGGGCCGAGGGTCAGTGAGGCGGGAGGCCGGAGTGCGGCCCCTCCGACCCCCTCCGCCTGGGCCGGCCTCCCCGGCGGCGGCGCCGGCGGCGCCAGCGGCCACCCCATACCTGCCTTTGATTCCCGTGGAAAAGGATAAGACGCCTTTGTGAGGCCGGGGGTCCGGGGGTCCGGGGCAGGCCGGGGCGCCACTAAGCCGATCGACCCGGTATCAAAACTCGGTGATGTCTTTCCCACACCAGCTCAATCCGTCTTCCTCGCCCCCCGGTTCTCCGGCTCCCGCCCTCTCCCTCTCTCACCGGTGCCCAAGCGCCTCCCTTTATCCGGGCCGAACGACAGCCGGAGCAGAGCAGCGGCCGGCGGACCTGCCGGGCTCGCCTTGAGCCGGCCCGGGCCACCCGCCCCGCCTGCCCCGCTCGTAAGTCTTTACAACTTTCAAATCGTGCGAGTCGCGAACGTCCGGGGCCCCCTCCGGCACCCGCGCCCGACCCGGGTATCCGGTGCACCACCAAGCACGGCACAGCGCAAGCCCGTCACCGGAAAGGACCATATTTCAATTACAACTGATTTATAAAATTAATATATCATCATAATTCGCAACATTTTCACAAACTCAAGTTATATCACGCCTCTAAATATTATTTTAGTTTTGACCAGAGGATAGTTGTGAGTGGGGTGTGGGAAAAAACGACGAGCTCGCTGCCCTCCTGCGGAGCTCCCGCTCGCAATAACCAGACCGTGGGACGCGACGCCACGCGTCACGCCACGTGGCGCCACGCGACGCCACGCGACGCCTCGCGACGCCACGCGACACCGTCAGTCGCGACACCCATCTTTTTAGCCCGCCCATGAAACGGTCCCCCGTGCCAGACTTCTTCCTCCTCCTGCCCCACATCCCAATCTGTGTGAGTGTGAGCGTGTGCGTGTGTGTGTGTGTGTGTGTGTGTGTGAGACGGCCGAGGCCCATTGGCCCTCAGCACGCCCGCGGCGCGCGCGCGCACGCGCACACTCACACGCGGTCCCCGACTCCTCTACGGCGCTCCGGGGACTCGGAGCAAAGTTGAGTCTGCTTCTATGCGAGCGCGCCGAGCTGCGCCCCGGCGGCCCCGGCGGCCCTTCTACCCTCTGGAAGTGCACACATATAGCCGCTCGATGTCAGTGGGACAGCGCCGGCAGCGTGCTAACGAGAACACGGCGTACGCCGTGTCAGACACGCTAGGCCGCGCGATGACGTCGGCGAGGGCGACGCCGCCGTGAATACTGCGCGGCACTGTCGGAAATTCCGTTGCCTGAGTACGGAGACAGCAACAATTTCTCGACTGTTTCGTGCTTGTTTTCCGTATCTTAAAAAAACAGTCGGACCTCCCACAGCCAAACAATGTCGCGGAGTGGTCACCTATCGGCCAGGCCTGCACCACTCGCTCGCCGGGGCAACTGACATCGCGAGCAGCGGCAGCCGGGGATACAATTAACCCCGAGCACACCTCATCAATGAGGGCTGAGACTGGAAGGCCGCCCGGGCGGCCCCGCTGCCCCGGCGCTGCCAGACGGAAAATTACTATTAAATGAGCAAATATGCCCAGACTGCCGACGGGAGCGGGAATTTGTGTAAATTGAACCTATTTGCAGAGGGACCAATTATTCCCGACGGTCTTGGCGGAGATGGGCGGCGGCCGCCGGTCCTCCCCGGACTGAGCCGACTCCCTGCGTGTGATTCAATCCGACTCCTGCCACCTTGTTTGCTGTTGGGAGACGTGGCGCCGGGCCGAGGCCGTCTTCTCCTCTCTCTCTCTCTCTCTCTCTCTCTCGCTCTCGCTCTCGCTCTCGCTCCCCTCCTGCTCCTCCTACTGATACATTTTCCAGTTCAACTTCAAAGAAAACGACACCCCTGGGGCCCCGGGCGGCTCCGGGGGCTGAGGGCAAGGCTCGGTCCTCGGCGCCGCCGTGGGCAGCAGAAGCACAGCAGCACCGGCGTGGCGTGTGCTGCTATGGGAGGGAGGGGGTGGCCCGGGGGGTGGGCGCACGGAGGGTGGAGCAGTCCGGCAAGTGTGTCGCCCCGCAGGCAGCCAGCCAGCCAGCCAGGCAGCCAGCCGCCGGGCACCACGGAGCGTGGCGAGGCGTGTAGTGGAGGGACGCCACCCTCCGGGAGCCCGCCGCACCGGCGGCACGACGGCCCGGGTCGGCGGCGGCGGCGGCAGCGGAGGGGACGGAGCCCAAGTTTCCGCCGGCGGCTTCACGGCCGACAAGTTCCGGGACGAGTGCGTTAGCTGACGCTGCACCTCCTTGCATTCGGCACGCACCGCCCCCGGCAACGCCCCCAACCCCCTTCCAGGCACCGCCCCCCGGGGGCGCGGCGCTGGCTCACTTACCACGCCACTTGGCCCCCTTGGACCAAGTTGGGGCGGCGACGGCGGGGTCGACTAACGTGCTCATAATCCGTGCGGCTTAGAGCGGCGCGGCGCCCCTCGCTCACCGACACCCGTCCGCCCTCGGTACTCACGTGCGGCGCCCCGAAGTGGTGCTCCTCCTGGCCTCCGCGCCGCGTCTTCCACCACGTGACGACTGCCTGCGGCCGGCTGCCGCGCGTCACGCACTCGAAGCGGGCCTCCTCGTCGGCGGGCAGCTGGTGCGGCCGCGGGAACAGGTGCACCGACAGCGGCTTCACTGCAACCGGGCGACGCGGGGGTTACAGGCGCACAGCAGCGGCTGAGATCTACCTCAGGTCGTCCTCACGAAAATGATTAGACGGACATTTCTAAATAGAAAATTCTAAAATTGAACTTAAAAAAAACTTTAAAAATATTTGAAAAATTCTGACGAAACAATCGATAAACTACAAAAACACAGGGTTAGGGCCTCGGCCGGGGTCAGACTCACGTCGGAGGTCCAGCTGGACGTCGTGGTGCTTGGGGTCGATGAGGCGGGTGTTGGACGCCTGGCAGCGGTACGTGGTGTTGAGGTGGTCCCGCGTCACCCGGGACACGTCCAGCCTGCTCACGATCACCTTGGGCGTGGAGGCGTCCACGACGCCCTCCAGCAGCCGGCCGTTGGCGAACCACGTCACGGTGGGCTCCGGCCGACCTGCAACACGAGGGCGGCGACGGCGACGCCGGGGGTGAGGCACGGCAGAAGAGGGTCTGGCCCTCGGGTCCCGCCCCGCCCCGCCCGCCTCTGCCCGGGTTGTGTTTTGCAGGGCACCAGCGGTACTCTGTATTCCTACTCGTTTGCTCCGCGTCCGCGGGGGGCCCCTCGACTCACCCGTACAAAGCAAGGGGGCGTCCCGAAGGGACATAACACAATGCAGCGGCAGCGGCGGCCGAGTCCTGGCACGCCACCAGGCTGGGCGGCGCGCTGTGCCACCGCCATGCCACCGCCCAGACAAGTTAATTGAGGGCAATTAGCCATGTTTAACGCACTTATCTCTCGCACTACAGCGAAGCTGTGCGCGGCGGCAAAAGAAGGAGAGGGGTTGGCTGCGCCGCCCGGGGCAGGGGAGGGGGGGGGGATGGGCTGCTGCACCCCGCAGCCGTCGCCGAGCCCACGCCAAACGCGGACGCCGAGAGGACGCCCAGCGGACGCCAAGGGATTGCCGGAGACGGTTATCGCGGTCGCTGTTCGACGCCGAGCGGGGCGGGGTCGGGCGCGGCCCCGGGTAGCAAGGGCAGCGGCGCCGGCAGCGGTAAAGCGCCCGACTTGAGCCGGATCGCCCGCTCCGCGCTCCGCTCACTCAGGCTCCGAACGAGTCCCGGGCCTGTTAGCCACATCAAAGAACGCCGGCGAAACTTCCACAATGGAAAGCGCGGAGTCGCTTGCAGCCGGCCGCTGCCGCCGCTGCCGCTGCCGTGAGGCCGCAGGGCCGCCTCCCGGGGCCCTCACAATCGATGTGGAGATCGACCCCGGTCAGAATTATCGAGAACGCTCGGCGCCGGCACGGACTCCAGTCGAGCAGAGATCCTCTCCAGGCCAAAGCCTTAGTAGTACTTCTGGAGCTCCAGGCAGACTGAGCCGGCAGCGGGCGTGGTACCGATTGCCCCCGCGGGCCGGCGGAGACGTCCAACGCTTGCTGCCCTGCTCTCCGCCAGGACAGCATTTTTTCCCCCTGACGTCGTACAGCCCCTGGGGACGCGGGGAACTCGCCGCAGAAGCTCCCGCAGTCCGCCTCCGCTCTCGATCACTTCCGCGTCACTCTTCTTCGCCGCACAGTGCGTTAACAGTAGGAGCAAGAGTTACATCAACAGGACCGCCCGAAGGGTAAAAAAAAAACCGGCACGGGAGCCGAAAAAGCGACTGCAAGGAACGTGATATGGGTTTCCTCCTTGCGTTATTACGGGACGCTCGTTCTGTTTCCGCGAGATTTTTGTGCTAGTCCCCCGATGCGTGGCACACACACATGCACACACACGATAGCGCGCGCCGAGTTAGATAAGGAACGGCGGCTCGGCGTGCAGAAGACAGTCGTTGTCGTGACCACACATGCGGGGAGGGGCGGACCTAAGCAGGCCCTCTGTAAGCGAATCTTAATCCGGCGATTTCCAAAAGTGGGGTTTGCCCCTCTCGGAGGTGGTCCCCTGCTCCGGTGCCGCTGCGCGGCCCCCGCCGCCCCCCGCGGCCCCCACCGCCCCCCGCGGCCCCCGCCGGCCTCAGCCCCTCCCGCTTGCGCAGTCAGCCTTTCCGCGGGGGCGTTTTGCAATTCTCGTCAAACATTCCCAACTTGGCCGCACATCCTCCGCCCCCCTCCCCCTTCGCGGAACCCGCGCACCACTTGGCTATTGCTTCCGAATCGGATTGTGTTAACAAGGTTGTTTGATTGTGCTGAGTTTGCCGTGCGGGGTCGATCAGTGCCCAGGAGCGGCGCGGGACCCGGCGGGGCCCGGCGGGGCGGGATCGGAGCGCGCCCCGCCACTTGTTGAAACGACCCGCCTGCCTGCCGCATAGTTGGGAACGAATCCCGCGGCCAGGCCTCTCGCACGGCGAGAGTAAAAACACGGGCGTCCTGCAGGCAGCAGCGATCGCGCGCGGCTCGGCGTGCTGGCGTGTGCTGGCGGTCGGTTTGGACGGGTTTGGTTTTTTCTTCTTTTTTTTAGCTAATCGGTAGCCATCTCCGGACACCTCCCCGCAGCTGCGGCGTCAAAAGAAATGGCTTTTCGTCGACTGACGGTACCGAGACGGCTTCTTCCGTCTGCTGGGGGCGCTGGGGGGGGGGGGGGGGGGGGGGGGGGCAGGGGGGCAGGCAGCCCCTGCGCCACACGAACGACCCCCACGCCGCTTCTTTCATTTCTCGGCCGCTGACCCACGTTGACTCACGTTGTCCAGGTCGTGGCGCAGCTGCACGACTGCTGCTGCTGTGCCGTAAAGGGTCCCCGAGGGTTCGCAGGGACGCCGCTGCAAGGCCCTGCCCTACACGGGAGGGGGAAAGTGCGCAGTGGGATAAAGTTGGCGGTAGGCTAAATGAAAACGCATTCAGGTGGGGCGCGGCGGCACGGCGCAGCGGGGGACAACGGGCCGTCCCCGACTGCTGCGCTGCACAGCGAACAAAGGCGGGGGGGGGGGGGGGGGGGGGGGGGGCGGAGTGCGGCACGAAACAGCAGTGCGAGGCGACCGCACATGCTGCATTCGCTGTTATTGCTCCACTAAATGTCATCCTCCCTCGCCGTCAAGAGCATTTTTTTTTATTTCCAAGTTTGCGTTCCTTGACAAGAGCTTGCTCCGTGACCTGTCTGCCGCGCCCGCGGGTCCGCTGCGTGTTCTCCCGTCGACACTTCGTCACGTCATCGCCAAGGGCCGCGAGCAAAGGGCGCGGAGGAGGGCGCAGAGGGCGTGGAGGGCGTGGAGGAGGGCGCCGCCGTGACACGCGGACGTCTCTGCGACGACCTTTCGTGACCAACGTCTCCGGCGGCGCAAGCGCATTCATGACAAAAGCTGCAGGCAGCTCTTTCTCTCTCCCTCTTCCTTTCTCTACCCCCCCCCCTCTCTCTCTCTCTCTCTCTCTCTCTCTCTCTCTCTCGCTCGCTCCCAGGGCGCCGCTCCCGCCACACCACAGGTCAGTCACCGACGATATTACACGTCCCCGCTGCCCCTCCCATCGCCCGCGGTTGTCTAATTTAGGTGCCGCTCTCCGATTTTCCCCCGCTTTTCAAACGAGAAAAGGGTGGGAAAAGAGAGAAACGCGAGACATCCAGTTGTTTGGACATTACTTTAATAAAGAGGATTTGCAGGGGGCGCACGCCGCGCGGGGCCCGGACGCGGGAGAAACGCTGACTGAAATAAAAATAATTTACGACCGCCAGCTGCAATCCCAGAGGATGAGTTGTTTGGCCGGCGCCGCGTGAACTCCCGCCCCACCCCTCCCCGCCCCGCGATAGAAACCCTCCGCGGCGATCGCCACTTTCACCCGGTATAATACGGTCGCCTGCACTCCTTGAGGGAATCCATCAAAGCCCCGCCCCCGTCCCCTACAATACCAAACGGCCGCGCGCACTCTTTCTCTTTCTTATATTTCGCCTGGGTGCCGCGCCGAGTCCACCCACCGCCGCTGCGAGGAGCCCGCCCGCCCGCCCGCCTCTGCGGTTGTGGTGCGCCCCCCGCCGCCCCCGTGGCCCCCGCCACCCCTCTGTTCGAGGGCTCCCCTCCGGCAGACAGACAGCCATTTCAGCGCTATCATCTTGTTTAGATTTGTCTGTCTGTATCGCGGCATTGTTCCGCGCCCCACCCGCGCCTCGGTTTCACTAGAAGGCTCCGCTGGCAAAGGGCCCCCGCGGCCCTCCCTCCCTCCCTCCGTCCCTCCCTCCCTCCGTCCCTCCCTCCCTCCGCGAGGGCCCCCTCTTGTTTGTGTGCACGCGATCCGACCGCGACGCACAAACACTCACCTCCTCTGACTTCGCACTTGAGCACCAGGTTGTCGCCCTCCAGCAGCGGCCCGATCGACGAGTTGACCTTCTTCCCGGAGATGTCGTAGACGTTGAGCGAGTGCGGCGGCACTGGAAACAGAACGGAGAGAGGCAGGTGAGCTTCTCCGGCCGAACCTGAGAGCCGCGGCCAAAAGTTTGGGGCTGTCGGCGGCGTCGCTGGGAGGTCATTGTCACGGACAGACAAGGCCGTGCATTATCAAGTTTATGAAACCAGAAAAGCGTTCCGGCCGCGGGGCGCGCCGCAATGACAGGCACTCACGTCGCTCCTGCCTCAACGACTCGAGGTCACAAACTTGTTTTTTCTTTCTTTCTCCAATACCGCATGCTTGGCAGGAGGGGGGGGGGGGTAGTTCCCATAGGCACGCTCGCTGTGCCGCTGTGCCGCCTTCCGAGGCGGGCGCGCCGACTTTCACTGAATAAACACCTCCCCGACGCACATTTCCTTGCACTCATAGTTCGCATCCGGCAGAAGACCTCCTTTTCGCCTCATGAATAAAACACGGCTTTATGCACATACATAATCGTTCGGAAACTCGCGGCGGCGGTCTTTGGGACAGGGCTGCATGCATATCTGTCACGATAACGTTACCAGAACGCTTTACGCCTCTCCTGTCGGACAGTCCCTCTCTCTCTCTCTCTCTCTCTCTCTCTCTCTCTCTTTCTCTCTCTCTCTCTCTTCCTTCTTCTCGGTTCCACCCACTCCGCCCTCTCCTCCCTTGCCGCCCTTCTCTGTCCCACCAACCACACGCCCTCGAGGAACCGACCACGACCAAATCCGTGTCCGACTTCAAATATTCGCGGGTCGACAAATATTGAGTCTCAATCGAGTGCACCGCGGTGTTTGTTTATTAAGGGGCGCTGCTGCGCGGATTGGGGCCGCGAGCTCTTTCTTTGAGTTAAGGCGGCGGGTCTGCGGGGGGTCTGCGGTCACACGGAGGACCCGCGCAGAGCTCACAGAACCTCGCGATGAATAAAACCGGGATACGAAATAAAAATAGGGCCGAGTTCTACACCCGTTTTCATTCTCAGTCCGACCTCCCGCGCCGCCGCGCCGCCCTCCCCGAAAGCTGCCGTGCCGCGGCGCAACGCCTCGGCCCGACACTGGCAACATGACCTAATTGAAATGCGTCATAAACTTTCGCCGTCGCCGCGCGCCGCAGGTTAATTGAAGGCTTTGCTGACGGCGTGCATTAGCGTCTTCATCTGCATAAAACAAGCGCGCGACGGAGCGATCCGCGTCACGGCCGCGTCACGGTGGCCGTGGCCGGCCGCCGTCACGCCCCCGCCGGGAGTCACGGACGACTCCGCGGCGCGCTGCCGGCCGCCGGGGCGCCGCCAGCCGCCACGCCTCGCGGGAGGAGAGGAGTAATTTGAAGAAGAGCGACCCAAATCCCGGCCGTTATGAGGACTCAAAGTCCTCAAACCGCTCACAACCATCACGCAGAGAGTGCATGAGCTGCAAAAGGCGTCGGCTGCACGGAGGGGGGAGTGGAGGAGGGCGGAGGGGGTCGTGCCGCGAGGCGTGATGCACGGACGAAAACTATCGACTGATCGATAACTCCATTTCATCGGCCGTGTTCCCGAGCACCGCTCGCGTGACCGCGGCGCCGCGCCGCACGGGCCCCCCTCCGCGGCGCCGGGGCCCCTCCTGCCCCCCCCCCCAGCCTAGATTGTCGCTCATCAGACCCCCCGCCGCGCGTCGGCTGAAGGGCCCCAACATGGCAGCGGCAGCGGCGCATAATCC
Organism: Megalurothrips usitatus; assembly: GCA_026979955.1. Classification (NCBI taxonomy): domain Eukaryota; kingdom Metazoa; phylum Arthropoda; class Insecta; order Thysanoptera; family Thripidae; genus Megalurothrips; species Megalurothrips usitatus. The sequence continues at coordinate 486,232 of CM049595.1, forward strand.
GGGCATTGTTCCCCACCATTGTTGCACATCAACGCCTTGTTGCCGGCGGCGTCGGCGGCGGCTCAGCTGCAGGCTGCCTGTTTTCTTGACCTTCCGGAGTCATCACTTTTGTCCGGGCCACTTGTAACGCGCACCTCACCCGAGCGGCGGCAGCGCGGCCCCCGGCCAGCTGCGGGGACGGAGAGGCTCGGCGGGGGGCTCCGCCGCCCCCGCCGCCCCCGGCGCCGCCCCCGGCTCTGTCCGCCGCCGCGGTGGCTTCGCTTGCCGGTTCGCCAACATCCACCGCCATTCACACCGAAAACAAAAGGCGGCGGCAAAAACGAAGAAAGTGGCGCGCGCTGCGCTGCCCGGCCCGGTCCCCTTGTTTGGTGTATATCAAAAAACTTTTATACGGCGCCGCCGCCGCCGTAAAAGGATGTGGAGGACAAAAACCGGTGGCGGCAGCGGCGGCGGCGGCGGCGGCCGGGGGATGGGCGCGGGCGAGCGTCCGCAAGGACGATGCAAATTTCTCCTTATCCTAATTCAACAAAAGCTTTTCGGCCGCGGCCTCCGCCCCCTACCCCGCCGCGGCCTCACTCTATTTCTCAGCGGCAACAACAATGTGCCGGACAATGCGGGGCTACAATACCAATACACCGCCGCCCCCGAGGCCCCCGCCGCCCCCGAGGCCCCCGCCGCCCCCGAGGCCCCCGCCGCCGCCGCCCTCCATGATCCCCATTGTGGGAACGACACACTATTACGAAACTAACCGGGCGCGGCCTTGAGTATTGTCATCATGTCCGACGGCCTCCCTCCCCTCCCGCGGACCCCTCCCCCCGCCGCCGCCGCCGCCGCCGCCGCCTTCGCCGCCGTTACGTAGTCGTCGCGGTGGTGTACAACGAGAACAAGCAACTCCCTCCCGACCGCCTTTTATGACGGTGCAAGATTAATGCCCGGAACGTCCAGATTTAATTACATAAGCCCTTTCGAGAGTCATAACTTGGGTACAGGTGCCACGCCTCCCACCTCGTCTCGCCGAGGGTAATTGAGTTTGAGGAGACGCCGCCGCCGCGCCGCCGCCCCGCCGCCGCCCCGCCGCCGCCCGGCCGCCGCCCCGCCGCTGCTCAGCCAGCCAGCCGCCGCGCCGTTCGGCCGCCAGGGAGCGCTCTGCGAGTGCCCATACATGCGGCATCTTTAATGGCCTCTCCCTCACTCTCCCCTGTCTCTCTCGCTCTCTCCATGGCTTCATATTGCACCTGTTGGCACAACAAGTGTACTCCGCATTCTAAAGCGGCGGGGAAAAAGGGGGAATAATGGAATTAAGAAATTGCAGTACCGTGTTACGGCATGATCTAAAGCGATTTTTTTTTAATTGACCACATTTTTAAATGGCATAATATAACTTTTGCGTGTGCGTTTGCGATACTGGGCTCTCTCAATTAAACGTATGCCGCGTGGTGTCGGAGGTGCTCTCGCGAGTGCAGCAGGTCCGACGGAGGTCAACTCGGAGGTGCGCGAGGGCCGCCGCCGGTCGGCCGCGACGCGACACGACACGACACGACACGACAGTCTTGGATGAGTGCCCCTTGCCTCCCCTCGCAGCGCCGGCCTGACAGCCAGCCAGGCCAGCCCGCCCGGCTGGCAGAGCTTTGTCACTTGTTAGCTGTAACGGCGCGCGGCTCTGAGGTCCGCCTCGCACTGCTCCTGTGACACATCGGCGAGGGTGAGGGTCGGGGCCGGGCGGGGCCCGAAGGGGTACGGCTATGGCGTGCAGGCTCAGCTAGCGGCCGGGAACTTTGACGGCTTACGGCTTCATTTCCTCCTATCCCCCCCCCCCCCCTCGTGCGCGCGGCCGGCGGCCGGGAGGTCCCGCCTTTTGGGGGCCTAAAATTTCCGTTCATGCCCTCGACATAATCCGACCCGACCGCGCCAGACCCCCGACCGGGGGCCCCTCCACACTCACACGCAGGGCCCCCCGGCGCCCCCGCACACCTCAGGCGCACAGCGCCGCCGGCCGCCCCGCCGGATACGGCCAGGACTGCCAATTTACCGCAAACTACGCTGAAAGGCATCACCAGGCACGGCCGCGTCCTCCGCACGGGGCATTCCGGAGCAGCAAGCAAGTTTCAAAACTCCATCGTCAAAATCGTTATAACCGAGCCTGAAGAGGAATTTCGGGAGGAGCCGCTAGTAACGATACAATTTAGCGCGCGCGTTATTTTGGTGCTCGGCGGGGTGGCTTTGCCCGGCAGAGCCCTCCTGCCATGTGGGCGGTTTAGAGCGGACGGCCGAGGCGGAGGTGGTGCTGTGGCGGTCCTCGGTGCTGGGAGGGGGGCGGTGCTGGGAGGGGGGCGGTGCTGGGAGGGGGGCGGTGCTGGGAGGGGGGCGGTGCTGGGAGGGGGGCGGTGCTGGGGAGGGGGGCGGTGATTTGGCCAGTGCGTCTCTCCCTTCAGCACGGCGCCGCGCAGCCGGCAGGCGGCTGCCAGCGGCTGCCAGTCCCCGGATTATCTGTCCTCGCCCGTCACGCCGTCAGCAAGCCTCTAATCGGCAGGGGAGGGGCCCTGTGTAGGCCTCCGGGGGCCCCGCGCCGCGCCGCGCCGCGCACCGCCGCGCACCGCAAAGCAGACCCGATCACAGGGAAAACAATTCGCGGCCCGTGTTTCGTGGCGGCGGCAGGGGCGGCTCCCTGGAGAGACACGGCCGGCGGCAGCGCACGGACGCTCGCGCCTGCGAACGGCTGCATAGGCCAGCCGCCGGACGCGGCGGCACCGCGGGCGTGTCTACCTCACGGGCGGCTGGCGCCCGCGGACGGCGGGGTAGGCCAGCCCGCCGGACACGGCCGCGCGGCGGGCTGGCCTACCTCGCGGGCGCCTCCTGCCGCACTTCATGATTTACGTGAGGTCGCCCAACGCCCGTTACAAATGTATACGGGTGACGTGAAAATCGAAAAGGAAAAAAAAACAGATCAGAGCGGCGGGCTGGACATAGGAAAAATCAGGATCAGAATCTTGTGAAAAAAACAAACAAAAATCACAGAGCCAAAGCCAGCAGTCTAGCACGAGCAACGACCCCCCTCCGCATGGCCGGGCCGGGCTGCTCGGCCATGCCCGGGGCCTAATCCATCAGGCGGGGGCGGCTCGCGCGCGGCTCCGGGGGCCGTTCAACCCGGCGGCGTGGGCCCGGAGCGGCGGCGGCTGAGCGGCCCGGAGTCCGCGGGCCTCAATCCCATCGCGTCACGTGTCATGCGCCCTGAATAAAGCCGCGGGATGATGCAGACCCCGGCTGACAATGCCGCACGCCACCGCGGTGACGGCAGCGGCCTCGCCGCCCGCCACCCGCGCAGCCCGGCAGCCCGGCAGCCCGGCAGCCCGTGCGATTGCGGCACTTCATTTTCGGGAAAGGGAGGGTATGTACCCTGGGGATGAATTGGCCGTTAAAAAAACGGGGGAAGCGGACGACGCAGCAGCAGCAGCAACGCGCACCGTAATACGGCAGGTGCGGGGCCCCGGCGGCGGCGAGTCCGCGCGCGGGTTTGTGTCAGCAGCAGCAGGAGCAGTCAGGGCCGGGATAATCCCCGACAAGTGCGGGGGCGTGACCTCAAACTTATGGGCGCAGAGTGCCGTGCCGTGCTGCGCTGCGCCGCCCGGTGCTCCCCGAAGGGAGAGTTTAACTCTTGGCGCGGCGGGTATGAGGGGATTTTCAGGTGCAACCCGCGAAACAGCGAAGGGAGGCAAACATGCAGCCGCATAGGCCAACGCCGTTTATTTCTCTCTCTCGCTCTCTCTCTCTATCCATCTCTATTTCTCTCTCTTTCCCTTTCTCTCTCCCATCCCCTCCCTTTTTTATTCGCCTGGTGAGACTTTCATTTTTCTCCACTGCTGCTGCTGCTACCGCGCGCGACCCATAGCGCAGCCGTGCTTTGCCGCCGCCGCGTAGCACAGCGGCGGTGCAAAGAAACTCGCTCCCGATGGGCCCTTTTTGCGTAAACGACGGCCTATTTATGCCTCCCAGATTGTGAGGTAATCCCCTTAGCCTGAAAGGGGCAACGCCTTCCTGAGCCGCGACCCCCGCCGCCGCCGCCACCGCCGCCGCCACCACCGCCGCCGCTGGGGATTTCCCCTCTATCGCGGTGCCGACTGTCGCTCCGCTTTGACTCCGTACTCAACCGCACGGGGCCCGCCTCGGCCGGCCTCTGGTTCCGGCTCGGCGAGGGCGACGGCCTGGCCAACGTCTACGGGCTGGACTGCCCGCCTCCGGTTAAGTCAGGCCAAACTAAAATTTCACTTTCAAGTTTAAAGAAAAAATGATAAACCTGCTCACCTCTTATTGCGAGTTCTATTCAGCAGAACGATTAAACGCTATTAAGGGATTACTCCACCGGCTGTGATGTGTTTTTGAATTCCTTGAATTCACCCTCGCGGACGGATTCCTGCGACAAGCCTCCTACCAACCTCGAAGCGACCCACTCTGTAAATGGGTTGCTTACTTTGTGCATCCCTGGAAAAACGCGACGCGAACACGACGTTCACCGCACAACGCAGATCAAAGACCGAACACGACGAAAGCAAACGCGTGTGGTGCGTGGTGCAGTACGCGAGGGGCACGGACGTGGAGGTGCGGGAGGCGGAGAACGGAGGAGAGCGAGTGGCTTGGGGTTACCAGCGCCTCCGCTCTACACTGTCGCTTGTCATTCACCCGTCCAGCGCCGTGCCACACACACACGCACACACACACACACATATATACACCGTGTAGGATTTATGAAGGCGCACAGGTGCCTTCCATCGACAGCTGCTATAGTGGAGCGCAAAAGGTGTGTGTGTGTGTGTGTGTGTGTGTGTGCGTGTGTGGAAGGGAGAGAGGGGGAATATGGAGGACGGCAGGGATAAAAGGGTTGGATCGAACCTTTCCGTGCACCTCTCTCTCTCTCTCTCTCTCTCGTACTTTCTTTTTTCCTCGTACACACACACACACACACGCACCTTCACTGTGAGCACGGGGGGAACAAGCAGGCATACCACCGCCGGCGTTGAACATTGGATCGAGTGTGACAGTCGCCGCTCCTCGCTGCTGGCGGCACTCACCCGCCCCGCCCCCGCGGGCAGCGAAGGCAGAGGAGGGGGAGGGGGGGGGGGGAGGCCCGGAGGGCGGGGGGCCGGGGTCACGGCGATATTGTCTATCCCTGTTGGGACGGCCCCGCCCCGCGGCCCCGCGGCCCCGCGGAGGGGAGGAGCAGGGGGCGGGACGCGTGTATCTCGCCGGGGCGCCCCTCGGAATGACCGCAGAACTCCGCCTGCCGCCGGCCTTACAATTGTCGGTACAAACATTGTTGCTGTCGCACTACTTGTCGGGGGGCAGGCCTGGCGCAGGGCTGGGAGGGGCCGCGCAGGGCGCCGCCGTGTCGGGTCCGGCGCGCCGCTCGCGCACCGTGTGGCTGGCAAGGCCAAGCACCGCGGGGAGTGGCGCCGCCGCGCGCGGGAAACTGGGTCGCCAAGAGATGAAATCTCCCGTTACTTAAAGTATGCACTGAGGGAGGTGATGCCTCACGCCGACACCGGGGCCGCCAGCGCCTCCGCTGCGCTGCCGGTGCTCCTCGGGGGTGTCGGCGGTGTCGGCCAAACTTGTGGCGCACTTCTCATCTGTCCCGCGTCGCGGCCCGCGCGGCTCCGCGGCTCCGCGGCTCCGCGGCTGCACGCCCCGCGTCGTGAGACGGCGGCCTCCCTGCCCCCCCCCCCCCCCCCCCGTTTACGGCGCGCGGCCCGGGCGATAATTTTGTGACAAGGCGCCGCCGTCAGGGCGAGGCCGCGCGGGGGGGTCAGGCACGCGGGCGGGCAGGCCGGCCGGACCAACGGCGGCCATCTGACGCGGGGCGGCTCCTATTAGCAGCAAACAACATAAAGTGCATCGATAAAGAAAATACGAGCGGCCCGCGGAGCTGCGGAGCTGCGGAGCTCTTCCGGGCGGCCTCCGGGGGCGGAGGCGGTGGCGGGTCCGGCACGCGCGTGGCCCGGCCAGCACCGCCCCGGCCCGGCTCTTTACTGCACATGGAAAACACTCGAGGGAAAACCTCCGCAGCTCCGCCTTTTGTTCGGTCGGGCCGCGCGACACGACGACATGACCACAAAAGGTGTACAGACGCCAAGTCTAAACAGCGCAACCTGCACACTGCCCCCCTTCCTCAACTCCCTGCAGGCAAGAGAGAGACAGAGCGAGAAGGAGAGGCAGGACAGGTAGAGTTTATAGTCCGCAACACGACCGCCGCGCGGGATGCGGCGACAAACTTAAAAATCAAAAACTCTGCCATGCAAATGCTCGGCTGCTGCTCCGCTCCTGACCCCTCCGCCCCCCCCCCCCCCCCCCCCCCCCCCCCCCCCCGCCCCCTCGCCCCGTCACTCCCGCCCGCCTCTTTTCCAAGTGAAAAGCGGTCGTGGTGGGATGCTGCCGCCTCACCATCCCCTTGTCTCGCACTTTGTTTCAGAAAAGCGGTGCGGCGCGTCAAGAAAATAAAAACGTACCTGGGGCTTCCTCCCCTCCCCTCCCACTCCTCTCCGCTCACTCCCCCTCCCTTCACCCCTCGACCCAGCTCGACCGCATCCTGGCCGAGGACGGCCTGCGGACTCCGGCCCCCTTTCAGCCCACCCCCACCCCACCCCGCCCCTCGCACGCCGCTCACTCCCCCCGCCGGCCCCGGCCGGAAACTGCAGGGAACGAGGGCTAGAGAGAAAGGAGATGGCAGTGGGGTGGGGGCCGCGGGGGCCGCGGGGGCCGCGGGGGCCGCGGGGGGGGGGGGGGGGGGGGGGGGACGGGGCGGACGCCAAGATATCGCCACCTCCACAGCGGCGTCCCGGGGTCTCCTTGGACTTGATGATTGCATTTGGGAGGCCGCGGCGGCCGCGACGTGGGACATGGTGTTGGCGGCGACGTGTCGACTGCCGCCGAGCCCGCTCCTGTCCTCGGAGGCGAGGCCTCGGCCGGCCTCGGTCACGACGGCCAGCGCCCGGCATCCGGTGGCCAACCAGAGGCCGCCACCGCCGCCGCCCGCCTCCGCCGCCCGGCCAGAAGACTTGTTACCTCCCCGCAAAGCCCCCCGCGCCGACGAAATACATTTATAAATTCAATCTGATGGGATTTAAAGTTGAAGCGCGCGCGGCGGTGGGAGAAGGAAGTGAGGGCGGGGCGGGGGAGGATAGAGAGTTGCGAAGGGTCGGCGGGGGCCGCGCCCGCTCGTGGCCGCTCCACACGGCACCGAGGCGAGGGGATGAGCCGGGTCGGTGGGCCGGGTGAGGAGTCCGAAGGCAGTCCCCCGTCTCTGCGACGCACTTATCTTGTGCCCGAACACTCCGGGCCTGCAGCAGTGGCGGGTCCAGGAGCGGCGGAAAGGGGGCCGCATGCGCCTCTTCTTGCCTAGCTTCAGGCGGAAAGTATATGCTGATTGCCTTCATTTTTGGCGGCTTGTAAGGACCCTAGGGCAGGAGGAATTGATGTCGTTTTGCCCCTCCTCCGTTCTGGATCCACGCCTTGCTTGCAGCAAGGTTGATTCCGAACAGACGGTTCGCAGCACTGTCTCTGTCGCACTCATGGGTCGTCCCCTGGGGGTGCGATACGGCCCTTCGGACTAAGCCGGCCGGCTGGCTGCGTGCTCATTGGGCCGCGGTCGCGGCGGCCGTGTCATCAAGCGGGGGCCGATCTCGCGAGAAAAGTTTTTGAACAACGGCGGCCGTGCTGCTGAAACGAGGCGGCATGAACGCGCGGCGGGAGCGCTTGTGAGCTAATAATCGTGCGCGCCGCGGCGCCGCCAGAGGCCGCCACCAGTCCTCACTTTCGCCCCCGCCCCCTCCCTGCTCACGACCCCCCGCTGCCCCCGTTCCCTCATGCCGTGATTAATTAGTGGAAAATTGGTCAGCGTGTATCGGGAATATCGGGCAGAGCGGCGATCGTGGCGGCCGCCGGTCAGCCGGTCAGCGGGGCCGGCGGCAGGGCGGCCGCGGGCCCAAGTTAGTACTGCCCGCACCGCAGAACCCACAGGTCGAATTATTTAGTGCGGCCACCGCTGGCCGCCCCGCCGGCCCCGCCCACCGCCGCCAACGTCAACAACGTGACGTAAAAAAAAAACAGCAGTTTTTAATCCAATCATTTTTACAAGAATTCCAGATATCAATGCGGTTTTAATTTTCTCCTGTGCTGTGGGTGTATGAAAGACGGCATTTAAATATTTTTTAATGAAAATTTATAATGCCTCGTAGCGCTGCCGCCTTTTGCGCGCGGGGAGACCAAACATTTCAATCTGTGGACCGCGGCGGCCTCGCGGCTCGGCCGGCCCGCGGCATCGGCCTATCAACTCCCCGCGCCCTTCTTTTCCGTTTTTGCGACGCCGTATAAAGCGAGTGTGGCCGCGGCGCGTATCCCCGTCTCCGGACGTGCGCGGTGGAGTGTCGCCGGCCGGGGAGGGGGGGGGGGGGGCGGTCACACACGCGGCGCACCCCCGCCGCGGCAGGCCTGCCCTGCAGGGGGCCGGCGGCAGGTGTTCGCGGCTGCATCAGCTTTACGGCCGGATCCGTGCCGCGCGGAGGAGGAGGAGGTGGAGGAGGAGGGGGAGGAGGAGGAGGAGGTGGAGGAGGAGGGGGAGGAGGAGGAGGAGGAGGAGGAGGAGGTGGAGGAGGAGGGGGAGGAGGAGGAGGAGGAGGAGGAGGAGGAGGAGGACGAGGAGGAGGAGGAGGAGAAGCCGCTCCCCCTCCTCCAGACTCCTTGCGCTGCTGCTGCTGCGGCTGCGGCTTTATGCGAGCTGTTTCTGTTTTACGGGATTTTCTTCCGAATCTTGTCTTCATTTTGCGCTTTGCACCGCCGCTGCCGCCGCCGCCTCCCCCGCCCCTTCCGCCCCTCCCAGCTGGCGGCGGCGCGTGACCTCCGCCACCCTCCTCCGCTCTGCCTCTCTCCCCGAGCCCCCCCCCCCCCTCACCGCCCATCCCCAACAGGCCGCACAACTCCACGTCCCGCCCCGCCCGGCCCCGGTCTAGCCCCGCCGCGCGCCGCGCGCCCAAACCCCTTTTCCTTTTCGGCTGGGAGAACACACAGCGAGTCGTTCCTTCTTTCGCGATTCCGTGTTATTGCGGGGGACCCCGGCCTCACCGCGCCGCACCGCGCGCAGCACATGCATTTAGAGCGGCCACATTAGAATTACGTGCCGTGCCGCGTCGTGCCGTGTGGGGGCGGCGGCGGCGGCAGCGGGGGCGGCCGTTGTGGGCGGCTGTGGCCTCTGTGGGGACGGCTGGGGGCGGCGAGCGATGGCATCGTCTCGGGGTGCTGCGACACGCCTTCTCCAGTCCCATCCTTATTCTCTTCGCCCCACACCGTTTCCTTATTTTTTTTCTGTCCTTTCTTTCACTGTCGTCTGTTCCCGCAGGTGCGACGTTGTTTCCCTCTGTAACGGGCGACAACGCCGCGGGATTCCTGTGGGCAGCACTGCCGCTGCATGCGATCCCGCCGACGACGTCGCAGATTGACTCTGTCATGCTTAAAACCTGGGGGCAGCTGCTTATTCGAAAACGTTTTGGAGTGGCTTTTTTTGGGAATAACGCTGAAAAACCATTGCGGATCCTTCTCTGGGAGCCTGTGGAGTGGCGGCGGCCTCGGCAGCGTCGTGGGGGGTCCATACGGAGTGGCAGTGGCGCCCGCCCTGCGTTTACGGCCCCCCTCTAAACCCGACCGATGCGGGTGGAAGGCCGAAGCGCCCGCGCGCGCACACACATAGACGCCCGCACACGGGCCAACACCGGACACCCCATACAATTTTTTTTTCGAAATTTTACAATTATTGTAGTGAGTGTTTTCAACTGACCTTTTAGCGTGGTTTGGTCGTGATTTTTGCTCTCCATAGCAACATTTTACAGACTGTTGCTGCACTTTCGGCACTCGGGAGTAAATCCTGTCCGAACGCCAGTGCCGGATTACCGACAGCTTCAAAGAGAAGGGGGGGGGGTATTTATTTTAAACCCCCAAGCCCAGCGGGGTACCTGAGCGAGCTGACGCGGGCGGTCGTGATCAGCATTAACCCTTCGTAACGTCACTGACCGAACCGGAACCGGACCGCGACGAAAAGCTCTGCGGCCGGGAGCGAGTGTAAATGTGGACAGAGAGAGAGAGAGAGAGAGGGAGGGAGAGAGAGAGGGAGAGAGAGGGAGAGAGAGAGAGAGGCTGACCGGGCCGATTGGGAAAACTAACGCACTTCGCACAAGTGCGAGAGAGATAAAAGGGCAGGGGTGAGCCCCACGCTGCTGCTTCCTCTCGTTGGTTCTTTACCGATATTTGCGTTGAGCCGCGAATCAGCGAGCGCGGTGAGGCAGGGGGGGGAGGGGGGAGGGGGCCCGGCCCGGGTTTACGAGGTCAAGGCCGCCGCATCGGTATGAGGCGACGCGCCGCGGCCCAGCGGCCGACCACCACACCGCCTAGGGGTTAGGCAACCCATACTACGCCGGTGCCAACATGGTTGCCTACCCCACGCACGCCGACGACCCCGGAGCCTGATGGCATTCCGCCCAATGCCTCATCCCCGTTTTTATCGGGCATCAAATACTCTGCCTCCTGGAGGCCGCGGACGGCGGCGGCGGCGGCGCGGGGCCGCGGGGGGCAGGGGCTCAGGGCCGGTGCCGTAATCGACGCGCACTCCAGCGACTCGATACGTACCGAGTTATCGGGGTGCGCGCTCACCGGGGCACAAAGGCTGGCGGCGGCGGCACACCCGGCCCAGCGGAGCGTGGCACGGAGCGCACACGCTCCGCTTTCCAAATCCGCTGCGGCGGCAGCGGCAGCGGCGGCAGACGGTCCCCGGAGCACCGGCTCACACTGCTTACCTATGACGGTGAGGTTGACGCGGCTGTTCCGGGTGGCCGAGTTGGAGAAGTCGGCGCGGCAGCGGTAGACGCCCGCGTCGTCCAGGACGACGCCGTCCACGGTGAGGGCGGCGGGGCGCGTCGAGGCCGAGAAGTGCGCCCGCGGGCCCAGCGCCTTGGCGTCGGACCACGTCAGCGCCTCCTCGAACGTCCGGCCGCGGACGTCGAACCTGCGGGCAGAAGCAAGGGCGGGTTCAGTATGTGGCCAACCCTCTTCGCGCAACACGATGATAGAAGGTCGCCCCCCCCCCCCCCGTCTCTCTCTCTCGCACAGCCCCGGCCGTGATCGGATCCCGCGCTAATTTGTTTATGGCCGGATCAGAGATTGCGGCCGGGCGGGAGGGGGGGGGGGCGCATTCTGTTTTCCCGATGGCTTCATTTGTTTCGCCGCCCAACAAAAAGGAATACCCCCGCCGCCGTGGTATATCAGTCAGGGCCGCTATTGCTGTTCAATAATCCGCGCGAGTCAATCGTACAGCGAACCGCTGCTGCGGCCTTCGGCCTCTGGGGAATTTGCCATTAAAATTTCCATGATTTCCACGAAAAATTTTGGGATATCCCAAAGGATTCTCCATGAAAATTATCTGGATTATAAATGAAAAGTTGAATGATTGTTCATGAAAATTTTCAGGATTTTCGATGATAATTTGTATGATGCTCTATGCTAGTTTTCTTGATTCTTCATGTATTTCCTGCATTCCTCATGACAAATATCATGATTTTCCCAGGAGACCAATAACCCAGCCGGGCTGCTCCGCCCCACGGCGACCGGCTCACCTCGGCGACCTTCACTTTTTCCCCCGCCTGACCGAGGCTCGTCAGCGGATTTGCCGCACCTTCGCCGGCGCCGCGTCCTCAAGTAGTCCTCCGGTCCTCCTCCGCCTCCGCCGCTCGCGAGTGTCCTGCCGACGCCTGCTGGGAGGCGGCGGCGGCGGGCGCCGGTGTCCGACAAGGTGAGGCCGGACCGGCTTTTCTTGTCCACCTGTCCTCTGCCTGCCTCCCCCTTGTCATCGAGAGTCGGTCCGCCCCCGCCGCCCCCGCCGCTCCCTCCCCCTGCCGGTGCGGCACAATCCCCAAAGCCGCTTGCCACACTCCCCCGCCCCGGCGGGCCCCGGCGGGCCCCGGCGGTGGGGCCACGCTGGCTATCACGGACCACCACCATGCGTTGTCACCCTACGCGTTTGTTTTCTCTCCGTCGCTCTTCGCCCCAGCGCCTCCCCCTCTCCCACTCTGTCTCTCTCTCTTCACTCGGGCGCGCGCGCGGGCCTCCTCTGCATACTTAACAGCTCTTCAATATTCGATTCTCACCGCCCCTCCTGCACCCCGCGGCCGCGGCCCCGCGCGCCTCCTCTCCGCCCGCTCCATCATCAAGAAGGCCACCTTTTCCTCCAGTCAGCCCCCGACGCCGCCGCCAACGCTCGGTTTTTCCACGACGGAATTCATTTTTCTCCCCGCGCCCCGCCGCTGCGCCCTGCTCACCTTCGTCTCCACTCTTTTTCTATATTTTTTTTCCTACGCGCTCATCGCTGCGCCGCGCGCGCCCCGCCAATTCTGTATTGCTTTCCCCGACAGAAAAGTCATTCGGCGATGACTGAGCGCCGATTGAATTATTTCCTGGCCAGGTGAATCAGGCGGCCGCGCGGCGCGCGTTGCAAATTTTGCGAATTCCTCTCTGCAAATATTAACTCCCCCGCGCGCGCGAGTCCCCCCCACACTTTGCGGAGCAGAGCAGCGTCCCGGGGACTCTGCCAAACACCTGCGAGCGGGGCCTCCGAGGGTCCGCGGGGGGTCGTGGGGCGGCTGCGGGGGCTGCGGGGGCCGCGGTGCGGGTGGGCTTCATCAGCAGCGTGATGTTTGGGGGGAGGGCGGCTCGGCGGCAGCGGCGAATCGGAGACCACTTTGTGACTCGTTCGGCATTACAGCGCGCAAGAGAGAGAGAGAGAGAGAGAGAGAGAGAGAGAGAGAGAGAGAGAGAGAGAGAGGGAGGGAGAGGGGGGAGAACGCACGCGATAACCGTTATCATAAACCTTTATCGACCAAAGTGACTGCCGGTGCGAGTACGGGGCGCCGCCGCGCTGCTCTGTCTTACACAGCGGGGCCCCGGCCGGCCCCGCCCGGCCCGCCTACTCCGGCCTGTCCTTGAGGCATCACCACCTGCGCTGCGGGGGGGAAACGTCGCCGTGCTGCTACCAAGGAGGCTTTTTTTTACCTAAATCGATAGCACGCCTTGTCTATGACTCTCTCTTCATTTGCCTGGTCAGCCTAGGTCTATGAACAACTTGCATCCTTTCACGCTGCTTGTCATTTTATAATTCCAGCAAGAAGGAACAGACGTGGCAAAAACAGGGGAAAATAAAAAGATGAGTGCGAAGTCTGGTCTGGCAGGTGTCGGTGGCGGTGGCGGCGGCGGCAGAGTGGACGGCGGGGGACCGTTCGCCCGCTCCACTGATGGATCAATCTACCAAGTTGGGGACACCGGACCGGCAAAGACTTTCATCCGCAAGGAACTTGGAGCCGCGGGCCCCGCCGGGCCCCGGCGCACTGACCCCCTTCCAGCCGCCGGGGGGGATCTGCCGCGGAACGCCACCGCTGGCTTCCAGACGAATGATGGAGGGACTTCGGAATTTTCTTTTCACAGAGAGGAGGGAAAAAGCCAGCGATCGAAACACACGGGGCGCAGTGCCGCTGCGGTGCCACCCTCCGCAGGGACCCCCGCAGGGACCCCCGCAGGGACCCCCGCAGGCACCCCCGCAGGGACCACCGCAGCGCGTGGCGAGGAGATGCATTTTGGAAATGTAGAGGTCCTCGGAGCGGCCCGAATGAGAACGAAAGTGACATCAAATAAGTGGGAGTGGAGCCCTTCGCAAGCAGACGGCAGAAAGGGGGAGAGAGAGCGAGAGACATAGAGAGGGAGAGAGAGAGGAGAGATGGAGATAGAGAGAGAGAGAGGAGGAGAGAGCGAGAAGAGGGAGAGGCGATAGGAACTGCGGGGAAACCAGAAAGGATGGGGGTGAGGGTCGGGATGCGCATCAACATTCAAACGCCTAATCTCTCAATTTGAAATGGAAGGGTTGTAGGGGTTCTGTGGGGGCTTAGGTGTGTGACACCGTTGGGGGGAGGGGGAGAGAGTAGGAGGGGGGCGGGCGGTCCTTACCTACAACTTGCGGTCCCCACTGCAGCGCGGAGCCCTCGGCTGCCCACCGCCGCAGGGCCCGTAAAAAGGGGCATGCGGTTTATTAGCGAAATTGAACAACACCGCGCACATTGTGTCCCGGACACGGCAATCTCGCAGAAGAAAATAATTAAGGTGGTGGTGGTGGTGGTGGTCGAGGGCGGAGGGGTTAACACGGCCCTGCCGGGCCAGCCCTGCCAGCCCTGCCAGTCCGGCCCCGACACGAGCGGCGTCTTCCCTTTCCGAGGGCCTTGGGGGCTTTACATAAAATTCAAGAAGGCACCTAACTATAGCGGAGGCCGGGAGCCCGGGATGAAGAAAACGGGGCGGCGCACCTCAAGTACTTTAATCCTGAGAACGGCTGGCGGCGGCTGGCGGCGCAGCACAGCAGCCCCCCCGTGGGGAATAGAATTGGTACCGGCACTTGTTCGTTCGTTTCCTTGTTGCGCCCGCGGCCCTGCACCGAAGCAAGGCCGAGGCGCGGCGCCGGCCCGAGCCGCCCCGACCCAGCGGCCGCCTCAATCAGGAGACTTTGTCATCCCATCAGCACAAACGGGGCAGCGCCGCTGTTGAAGCGAAAGCAATTAGCATGGGAAGAGAGACAGCGAGGAGGAAAACAGCGAACGAGGCTCTGCGCTGCGACATGCACCCGACATGGCTGCTCTCTCGTCTCCTCTCCTTCTCTCGTGTTGCTCCGAGAGAACAACGAAAAAAAAAAATACGTTCGCAACGATGAATAATTAGTAGGCGCACAATTGCGTCATTTATTTCCAGTGTTATTCCTGAATGGTGTCCGGTTTGACCTATCGCCGATGCACCTGCAGTGCGCTACTCGCCGCGCAGCACATCCGCCGCCGCCCGCCGACCTCCGCAGCTGGCCGAGACCCGCGCCGTTATGCAGTAAATAAATATCCTGTCCCATGATTCATGGGGGCCGATCAGCGTGTAAATGTGCTTTAGCGCAAACCCGACGGCTATTCCGGATTCGGGCGGCGCCGCGCGCACGCCCACCGCCCGGTGTGCGCCTTTGCCAAAAGAGAAAAACGAACGGCGCGGCACGGGGGAAAAAAGAAAGCGCAGTTTTGCATCGCATGGAAACTATGGCGGGCGCGGCCCATAAAAATGTTGAGTCGCCTTGCCGCTGGTCGGCGGCGGTGCGCGGGGGATAAAAATGGTGTACGTGCCGCGTAGGCGGGCGGGCGCAGCGCGCAGCGCGCAGCGGCAGGCCGGCCGACACGACACGGCGGCTCTCTTGGAGATAACGTCATTAACTTCGGTCCGCCATCCGGTATGCCGAGCGGCGCGGGGGGCCGCCGGGGGGCCGACGGCGGCCGACGGCGGTGGCCGATGAATGCCGCTGCGACGCCCTCCGAATGAGCGATCAGCGGCGGCGGGGGGCGGCCGGCCGGCCGTCCGGGACGTCAGGGACATTCCAGGCGCCGCCGCCGCCGCTCCATTCAAATTACTTTGCCGGACAGATGCGTTCTGAATACGCGCGGCACATCGACGCCGCGGCCGCCGCGGGAGGAGCGGCAGCCGCAGCGGCAGCGGCGGACGAGGAGCAAAATAGCGTCATCCTCCACGTGCGGCAGCTGGCCGCCGCCGCCGCCGCCGACGGCGTCCTCGGAATAAATACCGGAGGCGTGATAAAATAAGTTAGCGCGGCTGAATGGGGAGGGGCGGCCCGATGAATGTATTCCCGCCGCGTCCGGGTCACAACACGATCGGGTGCGGCGGCGGCGGCAGCGGCGAGATAAGGGGGGGGGGGGGCAGAGAAAGAATAGCCAAAGGGCGCGGCGCTGCTGTGGGGCTGCCGGGCTGCTGCGGGGGACTAATTCAGAGGATGCGAGGACGAGAAGAATTCCGTCGTCGTGCTGAGTACCGCGAGGTCGCTGAATTTCGCGCCGAGACGATGGGGGGGGGGGGGGGGGGGTCCGCGCTGAGAGGTTTGCCGCCTCTACTTGCTGCTGGAGGCCCGCAGCGTGCCGCTCCAGCAGCGGCAGGCCGACCCCGATCATCACAGGGAGGGCGTTGTCGTTGGCGGCGGCGCGGAGCTGGCGGGGAGCTGGCGGGGAGCTGGCGGGGAGCAGGCGGGGAGCTGGCGGGGAGCAGGCGGGGAGCTGGCGGGGAGCTGGCGGGGAGCCTGATGCGCTGCATGAGGGCGGCGGGGAGCGGGGCGTCCCGACACAAAACTTGTTAGCTCCTCCGGCCTCCCGGGCTCCGGCGGGCTCCGGGCCCGGCCTATGCCTGGCCGTGGAGAGAGCATCACCGACAAACAAGCCGACCGGAGCCGACCGGAGCCGGCCGACAGCGCAACTGGGTCAGCCGTTGGCCGCGACGAGGGGGCGTTGCAGGCGCCGGTAATCACCCGGCACGGCCTTCGGATTCAGGCCGGAGGAATGCGAATACAACTTCCAGCAGGCCGACGACGCGGTCATGTTCCTGTCTCTTTTGCTGCACGCGTTCGCCGCTCTGCCTGCCGCACGCCGAGCGCCAGCTCCGCGGCTCGCGCGGCTATGCAGCCTGACGCGGCACAAGCTGCTGCTGCCGCACGTCGAGGGCTGCAAGTCGAGCCCGCCTCTCAAAAGCCCCCCCGCCTGTCGGTCCCCGCCGTCCCCGCCATGCAGATGCGCACACGTACCGTAATTTGTGCCGACGAAAACGTAATGGTCTCCGCGTACTTAATTTACTTAGCGTTGGCAGGCTGTGAAAGGTGTGCGACGACGGTGTATGACGGTTCTCTCTTTTTTTTCTTTATTTTGTTCTTTCCCTTTCGCTCTTTTTCCTTTTGCACCCCGGCGGCGTTTAAGTGCTCTCCATCCCGTGATGGCTGGATTCTCACCTTTTTCTAGTACGGAATGTAGCGTGGCCGCAGCGGCGGCGGCGGCAAGGGAATGGGGGCGCGCGCGAGAAGAGAGCGATGCCAGCGGCGCGCACCCGTCTCTGTCTGGCCGCCGTCGCAGCAGCGGGGGCGCGTGTGAGAGAGAGAGAGAGAGAGATGGTCACAAAAGAAGAAAGACGCCTCTATGGGCCTCCTTTAATGAACGCAGATCTGTATGCGCGAGCCCTGCGGGACGAGTGTTGCAAGCGTAATGGGACGAGGAAGCGGAAGGGAAAAAAATCTCAGAGCCGCTACCGCCATGACCGGCACTGGATATACTTGGGCCGCTGTCGTCCGCAAAGCTTTACCAAAGGTAAAATTGCAATCACTGAAATCATTTTTAATGTATAAAAAAGAAAGTGAGTGAGAAGTGGCGGGGAAAATGTGCCAGAACGGACGTTGGTTTCGAAAACTGGGCCCGAAAATTGGTCGGTGTTGATTCTCTGAGTGTGAGCTGTTGTCGGGTGCAGCGGCGTGAAGCATCGCGGCCTGCCGCCCCCACGCCCTTCCCCGCCCCCTTTCCTCGCCGCCGGCTCCGCGCACACACACACACACAACACTCTCTCTCTCTACCTCACACACACACACAGTCTCTCCCTCTCCCTCACACACACACACACACACACATCTGAACTCCCCGAGGAGCGATGCCATTTTCCGGATCAGCAGCGTTTTGCTCTGTATACAATGCCGCCGTCAGCACTCGGCGCGCCGCCACCGGCAAGTCCTGCGATGCGCGCCGCGCCCTCGCCGCCTCCGCCGCCTCCGCCGCCTCCGCCGCCTCCGCCGCCGCCGCCGCCTCCGCCGCCACCGCCGCCTCCGCCGCCTCCACCGCCCCCGCGGCCCGACCGCCTTCTGCAAGCCGCCACGCCCCGCGGCGCCCCGGGACAAGGCGCCGAGGCGGAGGGCTCTGCGCCGCCGCCGCACTGCGCCGCCGTGCCGATGGCGCAGGCAAACAGGGATCAACGCCGGATAAATTACCCGCCGGGAGAACGGATAGGAAATAAAACACGCAAAAACAACGCATAAAGAAAGAGGAAGCCGGGGAGCCCCCCAGGAGATGAATGAATGTTTTCTATTCAGTTAGTCCCCTCTTCCTCATCCAAACATTTTTTTCCTCCCGGTTTTTCCCCATCCGCCATCCCGATACACACACACACACACACGCGCGCGCGCACAACCCTCCTGGAGCATCCCTTTGATCATGCAATCAACGGCTGATATTAAAGAGGGATCCGGTGCGCATTCGCGCGTGCATGTCGCTTTCGCAGAAACGGAAGTGTGCCGCGGAGGCAAGGAGGCTGCCGGGGGGTCCGCGGGGGGTCCGCCCGGGTGGCCGCCGCCGCGGGCGAGCGGGGCGCCGTCCTGGCAATCAATAACGGAGCCCGTCCTGGTTGTTAGCGGTTTCGGGGAGCGACAAATAGCAGCGCGCCCCGGTACGGGTGGGACGTGCACTCCGCCGGTCCTGTTTGCGTGCCGCTCGCAGGGAGGGCAGAAGGGAGCGGCTGCCGCTGGGAAGCGGCGCAGCGGCGCGCGGGAACCTTTCATCTCCCTATATGCGGTAAACACATGCGGCGCTGCGAGGCGCGGATTCGCACCCCGCGCTGGGCCCCGGCACACTCACACGGCCGGAGCGCGGCGCGCAGAGTACAGTTTTAAATTGGTACCGCTCTTTATATGCGGGCCTGCCTGCTCGTGGCGAGCTGTGTCCGCTGCCGCCGCCGCCGCCGCTGCCGCCGGGACCCGGGCGAAAATGAAATGGGAAAGCGGCTGCTGCTGCGGTCTTGCACGCGTTTTTCGTGGCGGTTATCCAGGCGGCGCCCGCATGGCCTGCGGAGCCTGCGGGGCCCGTGGCGCACGGCACATGCGTGTGACAGTGGCCCGGCCGTACCGGCCGCGCCCGCCGCACATAGCGTCTGAAATAATATCCGAGGAAATGCGGCCTTTTCTGCGTGCCGTGCGCGCCGCCGCCGTAGCGGCCGACGGCCCCCGGCCGCCGCCGCACACCCTAGGCCCCCCGCTCCGCGATCCAGGAACGAGTTGAGCGGCGGAAGGGAGGAAAAAAAAGGTTTTGACGACATCGTCGGCGGTCGCTACAACGGCGCCCGGCACGAGAGCCGCCCCCCGGACCCTGCCGGCCTGCCCCCGCCGCCCCCCGGCGCAACGTCCCTATCCACGACCACCATTATGCTAAACGTGTGTGTGGTCGTGCCGGGAACCCGGCCGGGCCCCGCCGCCGCCGACCCCCACCGGTCCCCGCCGGCCCCGGCCGCAAGACCGCTTGGTCAGGCCTTGGTCGCACTGCGGGGGGCGCACGGCGACCCTGCCGCCCCCGCCGGGCGCCGCCGGGCACGCCTCGGCCGCAGACGTGAGAAGGACGCAAGAGGCCAAACGGACGTCGTGAGAGCGCCACCGCCGCCGCCGCCGCCGCTGCTGTGCCGGGCGCCACCGCAGAGGTCGTCTCCCCGACCAGCACACGGCCGACGACCGGCATGAGGACGGCGCCGGACGGCGGCCGTCAGAAACACAGCGCAGCCCCACATGGGGATGGGCCCCGCCGGTGCCCACATGCCGGCGGCGGCACCTGCTCCTGGGAGAGCGGGGAGGCCGAGCCAGTAGCCGGGCTCTATGGGGCATCGGGGCGATTTCACTGGAACAGGACAAGAGGAGGTCGTCACGGCCCGCCGCCCCGCGTCCCCACTCGCACACAAAAGAATTTACGACTGCGAGAAGAAGGCGGTCTTACGAGGGCGCACAGCACACAGCCGTTCATTCGCACACAGAAAGGTCAGAGCCGATGACATAACCGGCTCAGCCGCGGGAAGGCCCCCCCCCCCGCCCCCCCCCCCCCCCTGGCCGCCCCCGGCCACCCCCCGGCACGGAACTGCGGTACAAACGTAACCCATGATTTAATTTTGTCGTCTGCTAACCCCGCCCTCAAAGACGTGGCCGGCAGCGGCGGCACGCCGTGGCGGCGGTGGTGGTTTCGAAGAGGGGAAAAAAATAACCAGTTTGTAGCACCGCACGCGGTCAGGCCGGGGCCGGCAAGGTCGAGTCAAGGGCGGGACCCGCAAGGGCAGAGCTGCCCTCGGCGGGCCCCGGCGGCCCAGCACGCGCTGCCCGGCCCACCGACCCCGGGGCCCCGGCTCGAAGGGGACGTATCTCCAAACGGACAAAATCCCATTCGAATACCACCACTACCATTTCGCTACCCTCGCACGGGTTCTCCCCGCGTCTTTCGCCGACGTCCGCGCAAAAGTGGGCCCAAATAGCTTCACTCTGCCGCGGGGGGGGGGGGGGGGGGGGGGGAGCTAGCGGGGAGGCTCAGGCACACAGCAGCGCAGCGGCGGCAGCGGAGCAGCCAACCCGCGCCCGATTTGTGCGGTATTATTATTATTATTATTTCTCTATTTCTCCGGGGCGCAGGCGACGACGACGACGTGACGGCGATATTCGTTCCCCTGATAGAAAGTTGTGTGTGTGTGTGGGGGGGGGGGGGGGGGGGTCACAGAGTCCGCAGCAGGGTGGCCGCAGCGGGCCGCGCCGCCGCGACAACAACTACTGCTTCGATCTCATCGCGAGGGCGCAGACGGGGTCGGCGGCCCGGCCGACGCGGACCCCGCAGTTCTGAAATCCCATTACGGAACCGCACTATAAACGATTCCCTCCTCTCTCTCTGTCTCTCTCTCTCTCTGCCGCCACCGCGCAATAGGACGGCACGGCGGGACGGTAGTGTGATTACAAGCAAACGGAGAATAGGGGCGGTGAGAAAGGGGAAGGGAGAGGAAAGAAATAATCCAAGGTCTTTAGGAAGGCTTGGGTCTCGTCGTCCAGGTCACGTGGTCGACTGCAGCCTCCCTCCGCCCCCCTTTGTCGACCGCTTTATTACCGAACGATAGGGGGGAGGAAAGGGGGGGAAGGTTTTGGGATGCGGTGCAGGGCGCCGTTGTCGCACGGAATCAATTTTTTCGCCCTCCTCCCTTTACCCGATTCGCTCATAACCAGAGAGCGAGAGGGGGGTACGGAGGAAGCAAGGGTGAGAGGGAGGGAGAGGGGCAAGGGGTGTGCCAGATCCGGACGTATTGTCACGGGCAGGGGATACAAGGCTGGCGTGAGCCCTCCGCCAGCACCACACCGGCCCCCCCGCACCCCCTAGCAGGGGGCCCCTACCTGCCACTGCCTCCGCTCTGAGGGCCCGAAACCTTTGCTCGGAGCGATGCAGGAGGTGGCGGCCGGGCTCTGCCCAAGAGGGGACCGGCCGGCACCTCGCCAGAAGGGAAACAATGAAGTAATACGGAAGGGGGAGGGGGGGGGGGAGCCGGCTGTGGTGCAGGGGAGGTGTGCGGGGCTCGCACAGCAGGACCTTTGATGTGCTCCCACTGGCATCACAGATCGGCCAAAGTGGCGAGGAACGCAAACTTGGGGAGAAATACGTTGTACGGCACGCTCTCTTCTCAACGCCCGCCCGCCTCGGTGCGGGGACCTCCAGGGTCCGCGCTGGGCCCTGTCCTCCTCCTGCATCCGGGGCAGATTGTCGGAGGGCGGAGAGGCGAGCCGGTGTGTTTCAGATGCGCATCTCCACACGGTCCCCTTGTCCAGGCCGGCCGGACGGTGGCCACGGCACGGCTCGGCCCGGCACGGCCGGCTCTGATAAGACAAGCACGGATGCAAGGGCCGTGCAGGGGGCCGCCGGGGTCCGCCGGCCGGCCGCCCAGCCGGCAGAGCCCCAGCTGTGACTGCGGTAGGGCCCTGCGGGGGGTCCAAGGGGTGCGCCATGCATGCAGGCGAGCGCACAGGTGACCGGGGCCGGTCAATCCAACTGTGCTGCCCCACCCGATGCGCTGCTGTCCGCAGAGAACCCTGTCCGCGCCCGCACACCTCAGCCCGGGTTCTATTCCTCATACGTCGTGCGACTGGTGGGACCAGCGAGAGCACCTCCTGATGCGGCGCGGCGGGGCGCGAGACCGCCGCGGGGGGTCCGCTACCCGAAATCAGTGCGTCGTGAATTATACGGGGATGAGCAGAGATTAAGTAGGGGTGAAGTTATGACCGCGCCGGTGAGCCGTGCGGCGCCGCGGCCGCAACGGAGCCAAGCCCCCTGGCGACGCACCTAACCCCCCGCCCCCCCCGCCCCCCCGGCCACCCCCCGGCCGCCCCTCGGCCGGCACGCCGCCACGCCGCCACGCACCCCTCTCCACTCCACCCGGCCGATCCCGGTATGGCTCTCACTTAGCAAGGTTATGCCCGCTTCTTGCGACCAACTTCACTAACGACCTTCCTCCTCCGCTCCCCTCCGCGCCAGCGCTGCTGTGGCAGCCCCACTGCCCCGCACTGGAGGAGTCCTGGAGACCCGCTGCGGAGCGGGAGCCACGGGGCAGGAGCCACGGGGCAGGCGAGGCGAGGCGAGGCCTCCACGGGAACCATCGAAAAGACTCCCGTTCCCTGCTCCGAGCGCACAATGTTTCGGTGCGGATCGAATATGGCACCCACCAACCCGCTTACACACACACACACACTCTCTCCCCCCCTCTCTCTCTCCCTCTCTCTATCTCTCTCACACACACACATGCGCCCGGCGTCCTCCAGCGGCGGCGGCCAAATCCCAACGCCAACGTTATCAGTAGCGTTATCAGCCGGCGGGCTTCGATAAAACGTTACGGCCGTCCTAATGAGCGCCCCGCCCCGCTCCCACTGTGTGCCGCTCGCCGCTGACGCTGCATTAACTTCACGCGCTGCATGACCTTTGTAAAACCCCTCCGATAATTGTTATTTGCAGCCAGCAGATCTGGATCCGTTTCAGGAGTACATCGGAGTAGTGACGTCGGCCCGTCACACACACACACACACAGACATAAGCTCTCAGCCGCCTACTGCGCCCTTACGGTGCCGCCGCGAGCTGCCGGGCTGCCGTCTGCCGCGCCCTCGGTGCCCTCGGCGCCCTCGGCAAGCCCTCGGCAAGCCCTCGGCAAGCCCTCGGCGGCCCTCGCGGCTCAGCCCTTCAGCACCTCGCCGACTCGTCGCCGCGGCGGCAGCGAGTCAATTACAGGAAGACATCAAAAGGCGAGGAGGTGACGACCGCGAGTTTCATTAAAACGGTGCGCCGCCCGGCCCGCCGCCGCGAGGCCAACCCGCCTACCGCGCGGGAAGTCTGGAATTATAAATTAGGAATTATGGATTTTGAAAAAAAAATGAAGCACCAAAAAAATTAAAGTGTTCGTACTCTAGGAGGAATGTTGAGAAGTGCACTGCCAGAGTATGTCAGGGAGAAGGTGCCCATTGTGCAGGCAGCCCCACAGCACCCCGCACCCCCTCCCTGTACTACATGTGGGCGTCACATTTGCATGCATTCGCCACGCCGTCGCCACGCCGTCGCCACGCGCCGTGTCACCGGCAGAACACTGTCCATCGACAACAGGTGGCGGCGGCTGGGCGGCCCGCAGCGCTCCCCGCCCGCGTGCGCCTCTGCCGTAAGCACGAGCGTGCTGCTCTTCATTTTCCACAAGCGCCCCGCAGCCTCCCGCAGGCTCACTTCTTTCTCTCCCTTAAACTCCCTCCGCCGCCGCCGCCTCTTTTTCTCTCCCCCCGGTGAGCATCCTCCGTCTTTCTCTAACCCCCTTCTCGGCGCGGGTCTCGCTCTCACCCTCTCGCTCTCTCCCCTGGAAGTGGTATGGCCGTTAATTTGGCCGGGCATCAGGGGGGCGTGAGCAGCAGCCGTAATTCAAGTCAGCGTAGTTATCCTGGGTCAGCAGGGCAGCCCCCCCCCCCCCCCCCCCCCCGCACCCACGCCCGCCTCACGGCCACGGCCGCGCGTCTTCTTTGTAATGCTGGCCAGCAATACTGCGCAAACGCGGCGTAGGGCATTCTAGAGGGGGCCAAACCAGAAGCAGGGAGAGAACGGCAGAAGGAATAAAACTGATGTGTCATAAACGCTGCAGAGAGTGCCGCCCCGCCGCGGCGACGGTGGATCTGGTTATTCCGCTCCGCTTTTGGTTTCGCCTTCCCCGGAATACCATATTGCTTCACCATACGGGAGGCGGGCGCGTTGCCGCAGGGTGGGCTCGGAGCTGGGACGGGCCCTGGGCACGCGTGGGGGAGGTGAGGGTGGGGGGCGTGGCAGCTGGCAACGGTTGTTGTTGTTAAGCGCGAGCGGCGGCCCTGCGAGTTTTCCAAAAGCAGCCCCGCATCCCTCCTCGCGCAGAGTTGTGTTTTCGCGCTCGTTTTCTGCCAATAATCATCCAGGAAGTGGGGACTGACTACTATAGGCCAGTCCGCGCGGTGCGCCGCGGCCGCTGCGGTTTTGCCAGCCCTTACAGCGGGAAGCTGGAACCTCTCCACTCCACTCTCCGGGGGCGTGGGAGCGCGGCCGGCTGCGCGGGGCCCGCCGCCGTCCCTGCTCGTCCCCCGCCGGCGTGCGTGAGTGCGAGCGGGGCGGCAACGCCACGGGCACTGCCAGTAATGAATGTTGTTGTCGCAGCGTAAGAAGCCCCGCCCCCCGGCCAACCCCCGGCCACCCCCCGGCCGCCCCCCGGCCGCCCCCCGGCCGCCCCCCGCCCGCCCCCCGGCCGCCCCCCGGCCTGCCGTGACTGCTGGACATCGCCCTCGAGGAGCGGCGCTGCAAAACACAGATGTATCGGCCGCGATACTCCGACATGCACCGCCGCCCCTAATATCACTCAGTCGGAGCGGCGTGTTCTCCTCTTTGCCGCCGACAAACCTCCTTTGCAAGCAGAAACCGCACCAGCGCGATCGTTCGATTTCTTTCTCCCTTTTCTCTGTCTCTCTCGCTCCCTCTCTCCATCTGCGCTTATGGCAGGGTTGGAGCATTTCAGTCGGCTTCCGCGACTGACGTGGCGGGCGAGTGCGCGCAGCAGGAGGAAGAGGAGGAGAGATAATGAGCAGGGCGCGGATGTCAGAGGGAGAGAGATGGGTGGGCGGAAAAGGGCCAGGACGCGGAGTTAATGATGAATGACAGCGAATACCCCATATGAGTAAGCCCCAATCAGCCGCTGCAGACCGCACCCACCCCCCTCTCCGGGGCCCCCGGCTTCCGACACGCTCCCCCTCTCCCCCCTCACCCCTCACCCCCATTACCCTTCCCCCTCTCGCCAGGCCACGCCCAGTATATACCGCAGTTCCGGTGCAAATAGGCTCTGGGCCTGCGTCACATCAGTAGTGCCAGAGCCGACGGACCCCTGAGTGAAATGATGATGACTGCCGAAGGACGTATGATGACGATGATGGTGATGACGGTGATGATGATGATGATGACAATGATACTGAGGATGATTATGATAATGACTCGGATAATGATGACGGTGATCACGACGATGGTGATGACGGTGATGATGATGATGACAATGATACTGAGGATGATTATGATAATGACTCGGATAATGATGACGGTGATCACGACGATGGTGATGACGGTGATGATGATGATGATAATGATACTGAGGATGATTATGATTATGATAATGACTCGGATAATGATGACGGTGATCACGACGATGGTGATGACGGTGATGATGATGATGTGGTTTGCGTCCCGATTGCAAGCGCTTGCATATTAAACGCACAATTAAACAGCCGCCTGCAGACCATTCTTCACCTCGGTTCTCCCCTCTCCCTCTTACCCCTCTCCCTCCTGCTCGCACCTGTTACCACCTTCGCGGCGGACACTGGCGGGCGCTGGTCAAGGGGGGTAGAACAGGAATGTTAATGAACCGCGTGGCGCACAGCGCGCCTTGATAGAAGGATAACGACTTGCCGCGGCGTTCTGTGACGAGAACCATCAGGCGGCAGGGAGGCTCGTCCATCAATGAGAGCGCCCGACAGGGTTGGCCGGCCTGCACGACGCTCGAGCCCGTGGAAGCCTTGCCTACCTACCGGGCGCCCACACGAAAAATTCTGTCCCAAGGATCTGGACAGAGGACCCTGTTCGCTGCGACAACTCCCCTCGTAAAACCTATTCTGTACCTAATAGACGATGCCAAAAACTACGCCGGCTTATCTTGTAATTTATTCGACGACGCAGCCCTGACGCTTCCTTCTCGCAGAGGACTCGGGAACTGCGGCGGACTGCCTGGGATGCCCGGATGCCCGCCGCGGCGGGCTCGCATTCTCAGCCGAGCAAAAAATTGAATCACGTCGCGGCCTACAGCACTCGCTCCCCCGGGGACGTCCCCGCGTGCCCCCTCGGGCCGCCGGCGCTCGCGTGGCACTGCGTCACGCTGTCGCGGCGGGGCCCAGACAGGCGGGGGACCTGCGAGCACCGCGCAGCCCCACTTCCAGGGGGACCTCTCCACCAACGGGGGACGTCGACTGCTACTGGTCGTGTAATTCGTGACCGAGGAGGAAGAGTGCGCGGCGCTGCTGATGCGCCCCCAATTATGACGAGGGCCATTACGAGCCGACTTGATGTCCGTCCAGCCGATAACGGCCCTGTGATGATGGAGGGTGGCCGACCGGCCCGGCGCGGCCCGGCCCGGCACCGACCGGCGGCATCGCCACATCCAATCTTTTACCATTACGGACTCGCATTCATTCGCGTTGGCCCATGTAAATGGGCGTGTAGAGCACCCGCTCGCTCGCGCCCCCGAGGGGCTCCTGTCCCCCTGGTTGCCGGCCGGCCGCCGACCGGGGCTCTTTCGCGTCTCGCGGATTAAAATATTCACACGGGGAAGTCCCCACTCTGGCCGAACTTATTCGTGGACAACCCACCATACCACTCCCCCCCCCTCTGCTCCTCTCCTCTGGCACACGACGACCCCGCTGACTCCACCATCAAATTTAATATCAACCCCTCTTCCCCTCCCTCCCACCCCCCTTCTTTCCTCAAACTCAAAGCCTTCCTCGGAGCCACTTCGTTGAATCCTCCCTCCACCCTCCTCTCTCTCTCTCTCTCTCTCTCTCTCTTTCTCTCTCTCTCTCTCTCTCTCTCTCTCTCTCTCTCTCCGCTCAGCAGTCACCCCTCCCGCCGTAGCCGGGGCCTTTCACCAGTTATTATGGCACTACTCGAAAAATCCTCCCCATTTAAAACGGACAGTATTCGGCAAAGCCCTTCCCCCTATCTCCCTCTCTCTCTCTCTCTCTCTCTCTCTCTCTTTCTCTCTCTCTTTCTCCGCCCCGCAGTCTCCCATATGATCCACTTTCCCCCCCCTCCTCTGCGGGCGGGATGACTGCTCCTTATGGTGGCTACCGAAATCCACTCACCTTTATGAAGACATCTTCCACCGCCTTGTACGGCTTGGGGGTGCCGCGCGAGGACACGGTGGTCGCCAAGAGAGAGAGAGAGAGAGAGAGAGAGAGAGAGAGAGAGAGAGAGAGAGAGAGAGAGAGAGAGAGAGAGTAACACGCGGGCAGAGACAGCGGGTGGGAGAAATCTCGTCCTACTTCACTTTCGCCGAACATTCAGCGGCTTTCATCTCCACCCGGCTTCCCGCTAGACTCGCTCCGGTGGGATTACCTCCGACACGGTGCCCCACTGCTTCGGACTTCAGCCGGTCCCGTGCACCACCTCGCCTCCACGACCTTCACCTTGATCCTGACCTCCCCGCAGGGGCAGCTCCTCTCTCTAGGATTCCCTCTGTGGACCCGCACTCGGCCAAAGTAAATGAATTTATCGGGAAACGCACGGTGGGCGCTGACCTCGCCTCCGTTTTCCCTCTGAGCGGCGACTTATTCTCCCTGGCGGGCGTACTTTTCCGGGGCCGCACATCAGGTGGGTGAAGTTGACGTACCCCGCGCCCGCGTTGTGCCGCACAAAGCCACCTCAACTGCTGTAGTCTCTGAGATTACCGCTCCTTTGACCACAAATCCCTCTCCACCCTCCCCACCTCCTCCTCCTCCTCCTCCTCCTCCTCCTCCTCCTCCTCCTCCCAGGCCTGTCTTCCGCCGAACAGCGCCTGAGCACCGAGGAGACATAACCAACAGTGAAGGAAAAGCCGGGCGCGGCGCGGCTCGCCGCCGCCTCTGCCGCCTACGCGCCACTACGCTATGCCGTATGCGAATCCAGTAAGTTGTCAAAGCCCCCCGCCAAATGAGGCCATTTGCATACGCAAATAAGGTGTGTGTGTGTGTGTGAGTGAGCAGCCTGTGATACGACGCGCCGGCTGCCTAGCACGGACAGGCACACGGAATGCGAGCTCGTCGGGGGTTTTGCGTCTCCGTAACTTATCCGCACTAATGCGCGACGCAGATTACTTCCGCCGCGCCTCTCGCTCACGCCGCGCCGCGGCTAGCCGCCCTCGCGGAGTCGGCAGGCCCACCTACAGCGGCTTCCACACTCACGAGCTCCGTCTCCGAATCTCGAACGCGTCCGGGGGAGACACTCCCCGCGGCGCTGACTGACGTTGACAAAGCTATACACCCGTCGCACGTCGGGTTTTCGATTTTATTAATTTTTTTTTGCATTGCCGCGGAAGGCGCATATTCTTGTCGGAACGATATGCGTATGGCCACATTCGCGCCTCAGACACGGCGGCGTCATGCCGTACGCCGCGCGCCGAGAGTTTGCAACTGGTGGCCGCCCGGCCCGGCCCTCGCCCCGCAGCATTCTCTTGGTGCTGGGCCGGAACGCGCTCGCTGCTGCCGCTGCGAGTGAAGGGGCGGGAAAGAGAGAGAGAGAGAGAGAGAGAGAGAGAGAGGGAGAGAGGGAGAGAGAGAGAGAGAGAGAGAGAGGGGTGGGGAGGGGGAGGCGCACGCCGCAGCGGCAGGGGCGGGAGGATCGTGCCAGGCGGCGAGGAGAAATGGGGGATAAGGAACGGTCTCTCTGTGGCCCGTGGGATTGGTAAGAAAGGAGAGGGGCCGAAGGGGGAGGGCGAAAAAAAAAAGAGCGGCGCGCGAAGACTCGGGAATGGAAGGGAAGCTCTTCCTCACGGTGCTATGGCTAGTCACAATGACTTGAGCGCCGCCTCCGCAACCCGACTGGGAGCTCGGCCCCGGCCCTTTGTTCGCGCGGAGGCCGAAGGCGGACATTCCAGCTGGCCGACGCCACCGCCGCCACCGCGGGTGTGGCGCGCCGAGGCGGCGGCCACGACGGCGTGCCCGGCGCGCCGCCAGTCCGTACGTCACGCCCTAATGAGGGCGCCGGCCTCCAGGGCGGCCTCCAGGACGCTCCAGAATGTGTGGCACCGTCAACCGAGTCCGCAGACACTCGCAAAAGATTCCAGTCCCTCATCGCGCCAAAGTAGTGGACTCCTCGCCTGTCTGGCGCGCCGAGAGACGCTGCCGCTCGTGTATAAGAACACGCCCTCGATGAACGGCCCTCGCCACGCTGTTGTTCTAATATACAGCACGGGCTGATCACCGCCTCTCCATCCGGAAGCAAACTGCTCGACTGTGTTTGTGATCGGAGCCGCAAGCCTGTTACACTCTGTCCACACACACACACACACACACAGTCGTCCAAGGCCGGCGCAGTATAAGCTCCTGCCTGGACCGGATATCCTCAAGTTTCCTGTTCGTTCTCCGAATCGAAGTCAGCGGGCTGTTGCAGTACCCCTCCCTTCTCCCCTCCCCCTCTGCGAGACGGCAGCGAACAACCCTCTTTTCCTCCCCCACCTCTCCCTCTCTCTCTCCCTCTCCCTCGCGGCTGTCCGCACCAGGAGCTCGCCGACGTCTCCCTGCTCCTCTTTGTTCTGCCAGTGTGAAAACTCCCGGCACTGCTCCCCCGCCTTCCCCCTCCCCTCTCCCCACCCCTTTCCCCCCGCACCCAATTTGCTGGCGGTCGCGGAACTTGTGTGTGTGTGTGTGTGTGCATGTGTGTGTGAGCACAGCTTTACAAAGCCAAAGCATCCATTGGCACTGTTTGTATGCAGGCCGTGCACTGCTGCCGTAACTTCCCCGGCGGCCTAGCAGCTCCCACAGCAGTGGTCGGTGCTGCTAGCAGAGCTGGAGTGTCAGACTCCACGCAGCGACCCACACAACAACCGCCACCGCCGTGTCATCGACAGCCACTGCACACGGGCCGGGGGATTACAGGACTCGAGCGGCAGCAGCGGCGGCTCGCCACCGCGCTCACTGTCGCACGCCTAATATTTAAACCCACCCCCGGGAAGCTGCTGCGCCACCAGCGGCCCAAATAACAAGGGGGAGAGGGGGGAGGCAGCGGCCCGGGAAGTAGTGTGTGCGTGTGTGCGTGCGTGTGTGTGTGTGTGCGTGTCCCTCTCGGATATCTTTTTATTGGACGCTGGCCTTTTTTCCCAAAGTGGACGATACAACACCAGAGCGGCCAGCTCGAATGTTGCCTTTCTCAACCCTCCCCCGCCCCATCCCATCCCCTCCTATCTATCTCTCTCGCTCCCTCGCTCTTTGCCGGAGGGCACAAAGAAGGCCTGGCGTTGGCCGCAAGGGGTCAGGTTCTGCTATTCGTTGGCAGGCCGTTGCTGCGACGCGAGCCCTCTCCTCCTCTTCCTCCTCCTCCTCCGCCTCAGGCCATTACCCATCTCTCTCACGCTCCCGTCCCGGGGCGGCGCGTGTGCTTGTAAAGCAAATCTCTCTCTGTTGCTGTCCCTCTCGTTTGTTGTGTCCAGATTGCAGCGCCACACGATCCTCCACACGGCGCGCTCTGCCCGCCCCCCCGGCCGGCGCTACACTCGTGCCCCTGCATTCCTCACCGGCCCCCGGCGGCAGCTGGCGGCCCTAGGTGGCACCTGCAGCTGCGCACCTTGCGGGGCCCGCAAGGCACTCGCGCCGCTATCTCTGTCACAGCATTCCCCGACACGGCCGCGAGCGCAGCAGCAAGAAATGTGCAGGGATGCGCGCACGGCACGCTGGGGGGCACCAGCTCCGGGTCCGACCCTCTCTTCCTCTCTCTTCTCTTTCTCTCTCTCTCTCTCTCTCTCTGCCTATCTGTCTGTCTATCTCTCTCTGTTCGGTCGGAAGTCCACGTCAAACTAACGACCGCCGTGCCGACCCGCTGCCGAGGTCGGCGCGCGGCGCGGGTGGTGCCGCGGCCTCGGCTGCCTCGGCCCCCGGCCGGCCTCGGCAGCTGCGCAGCTGCGCCCGCCGGCAGCAGGTGGCGGCCCCACACAGCATTGACAGCGCCACAAAACTGGCTCACCGGACACGACACACACTCTCCGTACTTTACGCAAAGGGGATGCATGCAGGTGGGGGTGGAGGGGTGTTTCACTGTTATCGCGTCGCGTGCCGGGGGGAGGCGTGGAGCGTGGCGCGCAGTGGGCGTTGGGAGTCCCTCTGCCCGCAGCCAGCCACCGACACAGCACGCGGCGTATTCCCGGTGTTCTCTCCGGCCGCCTCCTCATCTTTTGACCTTCATTATTTGAGCCCCGGCGGCCGCGCACACTTAGTCGTCCCTCGGCCTTTTCATTTGGAGCCGCCGCCGCCGGCCGCTCCGCACGTAGACGCAGTAACCGGGCCGGCCCGCCCCAGGGAGGGCTGGTTGCGGCGTGGCGGCAGCGGCAGCGCAGTCGATAGCACCAGCAATCAGGCCCGGATCACGTCCGAGCCGGCGGCACGCGCACGACACGCGCACGGCACAGGAGGACAGCGACGGCGCCGTGACGCCCCGGGGCCCCCGGGGCCGCCGCCGCCCACCGGGAGACTCTTAATCACGGACCTATCGGACCTGGCAGCGGTGCCGCGCGCCTCGGACGGCGCCGGGACACCCGAGGCGCCCCATGACGTTCGCCTCCAGCGGGCCAGCCTCGCCGCGCCCGGTTACGGCGCCTCACCTTTCCCTCCCCGCGCGCGCTCGTAAATTTTTGCTATTTATTTTTTTTGCTGCAAAAGGACCTTGCAGGGGGCAAGTGCGCGGGTCCTTTGGGCTAGAGCACATCCTCGGGTAAGAGCACGTCATGAAAATCTCATGCGGGCGAAAAAATATAATAAAATCACGCCCTTCCGAAGGCACGGCGCACCTGAAGGCCGCTGTCATTGCTCATTTACACGTGTGTATTTTTCATACCTGCAGTTAATTTGTTTTGCCACTGCGATTTTTGGCGGCCTGCCTCGCACTTCGGACGCGTTAGTGGGGACACCCCTTGGCGTCGTGGGGTCGGGGGCGGGGCGGGGGGGGGGGCGTGAGCCCCGTAAGCGGGCGGCACAGAGGAAGGAAGACACAGAGGCGGCTGCGCGGGGAGCGGCGCGGGCGTCGCCGCGTCCGCTGACCCCCGCCGTCGTCATCGTCGTGCTGGTGCCGTGGCGCCCCGTGATGGTATGCCTCCCCGACGGCCCGTTCCGAGGCCGCGGGGCGAACGCCGGTGCCGGCCTGGGCGAGTGCTGCTCTTCCGGAGAGAAAGAGGGAGAGAGAGATATAGAGTGGAGGGGTCTGCACAGAAGGCAGAGGGAGAGAGAGGGAGTGAGAGAGAAGGCCTGCGCACCGCCGGGGGCGGCAATCGAGAAGCGAAGGGAGAGAGGCCGGGGGCGGCGCGGGGGCGGCGGCAGCAGAAGAGCAGCGGGCGGGGGCGGGGGAGTCGGGGGTCGACTCGGTTGTGGTACGATTAATCAGGGTAAGAATAGGCAGGACCGGGAGAGCTGCAGGGAGGGACCGAGGGATGGGGGGTGGGGGGATCCCTGGCCGAAGGGGCCCCGCAGGGGTGGGGGAGCAAATAGAGAGGGGTCGTGCAGTCGTACTCTTCAGCAGAAGGTCGGGAGGTCGGCATCCACACACACACACACACACACTCACACAATGCGAGTTATTCCCTAACGAGTGCGCGGCCGAGGCCCTTGCGCCGCTATCGCGGACGAAAAATCCCGATTGGGGCCGCCCGCGCTGCACTTGGCACTGATTTCGGGTCGGTGATAGAAGGAGAAGGGTTTTACGTCGGAGGCGGCGAGGGATAGCGATAGGAGCGGGGGGCCGTGGGAAAGCGCGCGGCGGCTCCGCCGGCCCTGCTGAGGCCGTGCCTCACTCCTTATCGTCATACAACGATTCCCTATTAGTTAGGCCTAATGGGGATCGGATCGCGGTGGGACACCGACGTCGCGGCGGACGGGGGAACGTCCTCGCATCCTCGCAGCTTCCCACACTGTTGCCGGCCCCGTAAGACCGCAAAAACCCTATCGGCATCCTGATTGAAACACGAGGCGCGCGGCGCTGCCATCGGACCCCAGCGGCACCTGGGGCGGAGGCTTGGAGGCAGTCTGCTGGGAGGAGGGCCGCGGCTCCGTGTTAGTCCACGCACAAGCAGCCGGGGCCTTTTCGTACTTCTTCCGTGGCGAAACAACTCACTCCGCGACTTCGCGGGCCGGGCGGCGTGCGTGCATGCAGTGTACAGTGCCCCCTTCCCCCCCCCCCCCCCCCGCTAACCCCCCGCCAACCCCCCGCCAAGCGCCGGCAGCACGCAGTAAACGCCTCACCATGGCAGCGGCACGGCAGGCCGTTTTGTAATCTCGACTGAGATGTGTCCGCTTAGTGCTGCAAGAAGCACAAGTGGCACTACACAGCTGTACACTGTTCCGGCCGGGGGTCTCTCGTCCCGGCGGCCCCGGCGGCCCCTGCGGCCGTGCGGTAAGACGGCTTGCTGCACACAGTCCTTAGCTCCGCTCCAGAAGGCGGGTTGGCCGGTGCCGGATGGCCAGGACGATTAATAGCGGCAGGGAGGAGGGCAGAGCGGCGCGGCGGCGCGGGTTGAGGGGTGCTTGTAGGAGTTGCGTGTGCGCGCCACATCACCGACTAGACGGGGGGCGGCGGCTCGGCCGGCTGCCGGCCCCGGGATTAGGCAGCAGGTAGGGCGGCGCGGCCCCTGAGGGATGGCCCGACCCGGCCCGCCACCGGCCCGCCACCGGCCCGCCACCGGCCCGCCACCGGCCCGCCACCGGCCCACCGGCCCCGCTGATTCTTGAATTCTTCCCCGACATCCGGTCCGAGTTTCAGCGGAATACCCTTATTACAGCGCGAGAATTGGCCATGTTTGAATTCGAGAACATCGGCGCGCGGCGGGCGAGGCTGGTGCGCGGCGCGCGAGGCTCAGCACTCCCAGAGCGACCAAAACTTTGCCGGCTGGGCCGGCTGGTGTCGGCGGGAGTCTTGCGCGAAGCAGGCAGCATACTAACTCAGGCTGTCTTTCCACCTTGCCCCTCCGTAAACACCAAACAAGTTGGACTTTTGTTTGAACATAAAGAAGGACAAGTCCTTGCCCCGCGCCGCCGCACCCTTCACCCTTCTTCCCCCGCCTCGGCCCGTCTCCCTTTTCGGGCGCGCGGGGCCGCGAGTTTGTTTAAGATATGTGGCCGCATCGCATTTCATGCCTATGTCCGTGAAGTCGCACGAACAAAACAAGTGAAATTTCGGGCGGGTGCGACACGACTTTACCCTTCCGCGGGTAGCAGTTACCGCCGACGACGCGGCTCCACAGCTCCGCGAAGAGCGGGTGCACGCGTGCCTTAAACAAGTACGGAGATGCGTACGGACAGAGAGAGAGAGAGAGAGAGAGAGAGAGAGAGATTGAGCGACAGAAAGTGACCGGGAGACAGAGATACAAGAGAGAGACAGACGCAGAGCGAGAGAGAGAGTAAAAAGAAAATGTTTGGGTTTTAACAACAGCACCGCAACAACCAGAGAGGAACTCAAATGCCGTTGACGATATTCTGAGATGGGCCCGCACGAACCAGCAACCTGCCGCGACGCCGGGGCTGTGAACGCCCTCTGACCGACCACGGCGCAGCGCCCGCCCCCCTCCGGGACCCCCTCCGGGACCGCGGGGCCGATATGCAGCCCTGCGTTTGTATTCATACCGCCGCCTGCCCCGCCCCCCACTGCCCCGACCGATTCCACAACAAGTTATGTGCCCGTGACTCTCCGTGCCGCCGGTGCACATCTCTTCCTGCCGCTGCGCATGGACCCGAAGCGTGGGCATCGACACCCCGTATCCCATCTCCTGGCTCTCATGACCGCTTCCATGCACAAAATAATGTAGAAAAGCAAGAGAACTAATTATATAATTTCAAACCCCTGAAAATAATCTGAGGCTCGGGGTTGGCGTCAATGATCAAACCTCGGTGTCGGATAAAGTTCGCTGTTTCCCGGAGCAGCTAACGTGACCCTGCGGCCGCTCTCTGTAGCTCACCATGCCACTTTTCCGTTTTGCAGGAAAGTTTCTCGCGCTGCCTGACGTCGTTCCGCGTCAGGCGGGGTGGCGGGCTGCGGCCGCGAGACGCGGCGGCGCCAGGTACCTGCCACATTACACGAGCAGCACGGCGACGTGCGGTCGGTAAACAGACTCGGACGGCCGCTTCCAAGCGACACACACACACACACACACACACAAACACTGCCTTGCATTTTTCATACAGCGTGACACCTCGCTGCCGCGGGTGGGGTAGGAAAACAGCGAGTGCCACTGACCTTGTTTGTGTGTGTGTTGTGTGCACACTGCGACGAGAAAGCCGTCCCTGGACTGCACAACAACACCCAACAGGTCACTTCCACACTGCGCCGTCCTACCTCGCCGCAACCTGCCTTAATATTAAGTTCGTCAGGTGGCGATGAGCACAGAGAGGTGGAGAAGCCAAGGGAGGTTGATAAGAGAACCGCGCAAATTGTTTGTTTTCAAAAGCGGCGAAGCAAAGTGTGTGTGTGTTGCGGTGGGGGCATCGGCCGGATAATTAAAACGGCGTAGATAGGCGTTCGGCGGTCCGTGCGGCGGCGGAAGTGAGAGAGGTGGGGGGGGGGGGGGGGGGTAAAACAATAACGGTGCCAGAGGGGCTGGCCGGGGGGCAGCGGCACGGCACTGCCGGGAAGGAGGGGGCTGCCGAGCCGAGCCCCTGCGGCCGGACGGCGTAGGCAACGCACCGGGCCTGGCGGTCGCGGTGTTGCCTAGCCGCCCGGCCGCAGGGGCTCGGCTCGGCCTGCAGCCAGCGCGGCGGCCGCCCCCGCGTCCCACTGCTGCCATTCAAACGTCCCCGCCGTCACATGGTGATGGCTCGGCAGCGCCTTATCAGGAGAGCCAATCAATTTTTCGCTAATTTTGTTTCCCGTGTTGGAGCGCGGGCGGGCGGGCGGCGTGGGGCAGGCGGGGGGCAGGCGGGGGGCAGGCGGGGGGCAGGCGGGGGGCAGGCGGGGGGAGGGGGGCAGGCGGTCGGGTGGGCGCGTGTCGGTCTCTCCAATACGGATCAATTATTTACCGCGGCCAAACAACGACCGCCAGCGCGCCAGCGCCGGGGCAGCTGGAGTTTGGCCGCACGCCGGCGCTCCCGCCGGCCATCGCCCACGTCCGGCCCGACGCGGCCCGGCGCGGCCCCTGGGAAATGCACTGGCTGTTATACTGTTTCGCCCACGACATGCAACGAACGTCGATTCTTGTGAGCGTTTTGGAAGAGTGACGCGTGAGGCGGTGCGGCCGGTGGAATCTTCGTAAACTCCCTTCTCTCGGTCTCTCTCTGCATCCTCCAAAGATCTCTCTCGCTGTCTCGCTCAGTTTCTGCCTGCCGCTGGAAATAACGAGGCGTGGATGCCGGTGGGTCCTGCAGGGTCCTGCGGGTCCTGCGGGTGCCGGAAGGGACGCCCCTGGCGAGAGTCGCTCGCTCATTAAGCTGCTCGTTTGTCTGGAGGAGAGCGGCAGGAGAGCCTTATTCTGCCGAACAGGTTGCCGCGCGTGCGGCGGCGGCGGCGGCGCGGGGAGCGAAATAAATACACGTCACACGGATACCATCTGCACACAGGCGTACTGCCGCGCATCTGCATACGGAGCCTCGCGGCGCGTGCACGCACGTCGTGGACACTGCAAGTTGTACGTACTTTGACCATATATTTCACCTCACGAAATATTTAATTTTTTTTTGAACGGCACGGACATCGGTGCTAGCCTGGCGGGTCCTGCGGTGCTGCAGCGGGAGGCGGGGCCCCGACCGGAGCGACGCGGCAGCGCACGCCTCCACCTCACGGCACGGCGCGGAGCCGCAGGGGCCGCAGGGGCCACCGCAGGACCCCCACATGGCAATAATAATAATTTTAGGTTGCCGTTCCAGCTGTCTGCGGGTCGGGAAGGAGATGAACACCGCCGTACCGCTGCAGGCGGCCGTGCACGTGATTGTCCTGCTGCCGCCCCCTCCCCCCTCCTCCCCCTCCCCCTCGGCCGCCCTCCATCACCGTCAGGCCCCCACCTCGGCGACGGCCTGCAGCGAGCGAGCGTCCTGAACACTCTATCTCTTACTCCTCTCTGTCGTTGCCAGACCTATACGTATATATGGACGGCAATCTTACTTTTCTCCTTCTTCCCTGCTGCGCTGTTCGTCCCGCGGCGTCGATGGAGAAGAGCGAGAGAGAGAGAGAGAGAGAGAGAGAGAGCAGAAAGGAGAGGAGCGGCGCCTGCGGAGAGAGTGAGCCGAAGGAGCGACGCATCTCCGTCACGCATATTGTCCCCACGACTGCCAATAAGTCGCCGACGGCGCGCCGGTCGCGCACTATGTCACAGAAGTTTTGTCCGTCTCTCATATTTAGCAGCAGCAGCAGCTGATTTGAAATCGAAGTTTGAAAATAGTATACGACCCGTTGCGGGCAGCGTGGGGGCGCCGGGCGAGGTAGGCCGCGCGCCCGAAGCCGTGCAGTGCGGTCTGCCTAGCCGCCCGACCGCAGGCGCCCGCGGGTCACGTGTGAGGCGAGAGACCCGCTCCACCAGTCGCGGTCCGCGACCCGGATACAACCTGTGCCGTACCAAGTACTTGTTTATCTCCACGATGCCAATCCGTACAGCAAATAAATATACGAGTGCGCGCGGACAGGTGCGCCGCCGTCGCCTGGACATTTGATTACCCCCCCCCTCCCCCCCCCTCCCCCCCCCTCCCCTCCTCCCCCTCCCCCACCCCCTGCCTGGATCCGCACCGTGCGCGGGCGAAATAAGGCAGCCATGAGTGTGCGTTCCGCCGGGATGAAATAGTGATAGCAAATAGGCGGGGGAGGGGGGAGCGTCGCATTCTGGCGATGGGTGGCGCGCTGCCGTAAAATATGACGCGGGACGGGGAAGGCCGGTGAGGGGGGTGGCGAAGAATGAGCACGGGCTGGGTCTTCGGCGCGGTGGCAGGACAGCTGGAGTGGGAAGGGGGGGGGGGGGGAGAGACGACACAACGATGGTTTTGTGCGCCGAGGTGAATGCGAGGTGAGGGGGAAAGGGGGTGGGGGGCTGCGAACAGCCGTGGCAGCGGTGCGCTGAGCACAAGGCGCCGCTGCGCCGCTAGCGCCGCTAGTGCCCGCCGTGGCTGCTGCGCATAAGTGTCGGGTAATCTGTGACTGCAGCGACGCGCGCGCAAGCGGGCGGCCGGCTTTATAGAGTCGTTCCTGCCAAGCGCCGCGTGGCGCCGCCAGCCACCCACAAGAAAGTGTTTCGTCCAGAGCGAGTGACGAGTGGCTTTGTGAGGGCACTGTTCAGGCTCAGAGAAAAATGCTGATGACGACTTTGAGTCTCTCTCCCTCCCTCCCTCCCCCCCCCCCCCCCTCTCTCTCCTTCTCTGTCTCT
Source organism: Megalurothrips usitatus (assembly GCA_026979955.1). Classification (NCBI taxonomy): domain Eukaryota; kingdom Metazoa; phylum Arthropoda; class Insecta; order Thysanoptera; family Thripidae; genus Megalurothrips; species Megalurothrips usitatus. The sequence goes on from CM049595.1 coordinate 524,569, forward strand.
GTCTCTCTCTCTCTCTTTCTCTCTCTTGGACAGTCTACTTTTCACGATACCCTTCCCTCTCCCAGTTTATATCGGTTATTCTGGAGCGACTGTCTGAATCGCACGCAACGGTCCGCTATCACATAAATAGGGTTCAGAAATTCACCGTGGCATCGCCTGGCAACGTCGACCTGTCAAAGACGTTTTCGCCCGCGCAGCACAACAACTCACGGTTGTCGTGCTGTTTTCCATGAGTGCATTGTCGATCACAAATAAGAGAGGGAGAGCGAGGAGGGAGAGAAAGAGAGAGAGAGGGGGCTACTGTTCAGCATTAATTATTGCCAGCAGTCAGGATAGGTCAACAGTGTCCGTTTCGGGAGGAAACGATATTTTCGAAGATGATTAGCACTCCTCTCTGGCATCCCGCGACGGGACTGCACGAGGTGCTCGCTATATTTTCCACCCCGTATTCGGATCAGTTCTTCTGCAGTGTGTGTGTGTGTGTGCGCGCGCGTGCCCAAGTTTGGTCTGGCCATCAAGATAAGCGCCGTATAGCACGTCTATTCTGAGCGGCTGCCGTGTCCCACACAAAAATATGCAGAACCGCACGGGGTCAAGGGTGCCCGCGGCGAGGCGGGTCAGAGCCCGGCGGCGGCTGCGCCTCCCCCCCCCCCCCCGTCCCCCCCGGCCCGCCCCTGGTCCGCCTCTGGCCCGCCCCTGCGGCCCGCGCCCAGGCCAGGCGGCCGCCCGCACGCCACGAATTAGACCGTTATATACGTCATGATTACCGCACACCGATCGGGGTGGTCCGAAACTGAAATCAAGGGGAGATCAAATAAATCGTCAGCAAAGGGAAATTCATGGCGTCTTTGCGTGTGCGCGCAGAGGGGGAAAATTATGAGCATTATTCACATTATTAGAAATCAAGATAAATATGCCCCCGACACTCCCCCGCTAACGAATAATAAATTATCTCGGCGGAGGCGAAAAGAAAAAGGCAGCGGTGCGGCGGCGGCGGCGGGGGCTCTCGGTGAGGAGGGCGCACCGCCGCACCTCCCGACCGCGCATCTTCGGACGCCTTAAAAAAAATAAAGAGCGGAGATAAGAGGACTGGTTTCCACAATTTTTTTTCCATCAAAAATCAAAATTTAAAAAAAAGTAAACACGGAGACACCGTTCTCTGTGCCGGCTCAGGGTGTGTGGATATGTCTCAGACTGTACCCCCCCCCCCTCTGCGCCGCGCTGGTTGCCGAGGTGTGGGGGGCGACACACCGCCGGCGTGTCACCGCCAGACCATCTTGGCTGTTGTTTGCGAGCCCCGCGAAGGAGGTTGGCGGATGGGAAAGAATTGCCCGCCGCCACCGGAATGGGACGGGAGCACGGGCAGAGCGAGAGAGAGGGAGAGGGAGGGGGCTGCTGGAGGCGGCGAGTGGGCGAGCGAGAGAGAGACACAGACAGGGAGACGCAGACAGACAGACAGAGGCGCGCGTATCCTGCGGTGAACTGGAAGAAAAAGACGATCGGGCGGACACTGACCGCGACCGCTTCGAGGACCCCCGACATGGAATCGTGCTCGCCTCTTTACAGGTTCGGGCGGCGCGCCCTGGTGCCGGCAGCGGCAGCGGCAGCGGTTCCCGCGGCCTTCCACGGCGGCAAAGGGCCCGCGGCCTCGGCCCCGCTTGCTCCGCTTCACGGTCTTTAATAATTAACTCGCCGATGGCAGCGGGGAGGTATCGGGGCGGCGGCAGCGGCCGTGACAGGTGGCCGAGGCCGGGGCCGGGGCCGAGGCCGGGGCCGCTGGATGGGGTTCGCGTCGATCTTGACAGGCGCGCGCCGCGAGCCGCGCACGACGAAGAGAGATTAAGAATGGCGATACGGGGAGCGCTGTGTTGGCAGCGGGAAAGAGATAAAGAAGAATGACGGAAAGAAAGAGAGAGAGAGAGAGAGAGAGAGAGAGAGAGAGAGAGAGAGAGAGAGATGGGGGGAGTAGAAGCGGGGTGTATGAAAGGCAACAGCAGCGACGGTGACGGCTGCGGCGGCGGCGCGTCGGAGGAGAATGGAAGCGACTCGCAACCAAACACGACACTGCGCCGCGACACGGGGTGCCCCGCTGCTGTCGCGACCGCCGCCCACAGCGTGCTCGAGTACACCCGCATGGTGTGCAGATCTGGAGCGTCTGTGCGCTGTGCGACAAGCAGTAGAGACTGCACAGAAACAACATTCATCGGAACGCGGACGCCGAGGCGGGCGCACGCAGCGCGTCCACAGGGGCGGCCGCGGCGGCTCGGCGGCCACCGACCCCGGCCAGGTGCGCTCCACTCCCACCGGCCCCGCCGCGCCGCCGCGCCGCCGCCCTCCGCTCCCCCACTGTGTTTAACGCCACCGCCCCGCGCCGAGCGGAAATTAGCAAAGACTGAAAATTTCATGGGGACCCAAATGATTCCCCTGCGAGACGCGCGGCGCGCCGCCGCCCGGCCCCGCCTCCCCCGCCCGGGCCCCCGCGCCCCCGCGCCGCCGCCCTCCCCCGGGAGAGGACGGGGTCCTCCGCTGACGTGTAATTCGGCGGGGGACCCTTCGATCACGGGAGAAACAAGCTGATGAAATCACTGCGGCCGACCCGGGCGGCTGGAGCGGGGGAGACGCTGATGGTGGTGGGCCGGAGCAGGAGAGGCATGGCGGCTGCGGGAGTTGGAGTCGGGTACTGTACTGGGGCAGGAGAGGAGGGGCGCGGCCCGGCGGGAGTTGGAGCCGCGGGTACTGCCGGGGAACTACTGCTGCTGCCGGGCAGGATGGGCAGGATGGGCAGGATGCTTGTCAAGGCGCAGGGCCGCGGCAGGCGATCGCAAGCGCGAGGTCCGGAGAACCAAGTAGTGCGGGTGCGGACCAGGGAGAAAGAGGGAGACAGAGTCGGATTGAGCGAGCGAGAGAGAAAGAGAGGGATGGAGAGAGAAGGAGAGGGAGACAGAGAAAGAGAGAGGAGGGTGGGACGGGGTGGAAGAGAGATAGCCCGGGAGAGGGACGCAGCCAGCGCGCGCCTGACAGGACGCAAATCAGCCGCAATAGACGGAACATTTCCAATGGACTGGTGCAGTGGGAAAAGGCTCCGGGCCAGATGGGACCCAACCTCCCCCCTCCCCCTCCCCCCCCCCCCCCCCCCCTCCCCTGCACCCGCCCCCCTCCCACTCCCCCACCGCCACGCAGCCTAAAGCCCGGATGGACCGGAACCAATGAGTGAGAGACGCGAAGGGGTCCTGAAAAGGGGAAAATAGGGGTGACGTGGATCCCACGGGGCGGGGCGGCCCGGAGGCCTCGACGCCGGCCAGTGACACCGGCTACTCGCGGGGCGCACGGGGACAGAAGAGGAGGACGACAGAGAAACAAACAAAATCGGTGTGACGATACCCACGGGGCGCGTCAAGGGAATTAAATAATGAATTGGAAATAGCTGCGCGCCGTGCGCTCCGGCGGACGCGAATGCATGTAAAGCGGCTGCTGCGGGGGAAAGAACAAGAGGTGGTCGGGGGACGATCGCACACTTTGGCGAGCAGCGCGCTTTCGGTTCTGGTCCGGTGGCCGTGAATATGAGGAACCGCGGGCCCGGCTGCTCCCATCCCATCTGCAGGCCGCGGGGGGCGCGGCGGCCCCGGGGCCCCGGGCCGCGCGTCCCAACCCCAATCCCAATCCGTGCTGGCCTAGCAGGGCCCCGGCGCACCACGGCCCCCGGCCCGGCGGCCCCCTAACCGCAATTCGCGGGCAAGAATAATTCATGGACGTGGAAAGTTGACGCCAAATCCGATAGTAAAATAAAGGGAACCCAGCCAGGCAGCGGCGGCGGCGGCGGCGGCGGCGGCAGCCCCCCCACGGCCCGTCCAAAAGAGAGTTGTGCAAATTCATACAAACGGGGCGCGCGCGCGCGCTCTGTGTGTGAGAGCGCGCGAGTGTGTGACCGTGTGTGAGGCGTGGGAGGCGGAGGAGGAGGAGGGGTGTGCGCTTTTACCTTTCTCGCAGCCCGTGTCTGACAAGCGCCCACGGCAATCACGCGCCATGCCGCACCGTCTCCATGGCAACGGCTGGGGGGCTGGCTGCTGCCGCCGCCGCCGCTGCCGCCGCCGCCGCTGCCGCCGCCGCCGCTGCCGCCGCCGCCGCTGCCGCCGCCGCCGCTGCCGCCGCCGCTAGCCAGGACTACCGCGACATCATTTCGATGTCACGGACTCGCTGCCGCCACTGCCATGTAATGTCAGCGCGCGCACGAGCTGCGGGGGGACGGGTCCGCGCACACACAACACACACACACACACACACACACACACACACACACACACGCACAAACGCACACACGCGCATGCGGAGTCAAAGGCCGGCATGCGCGGCGCGTTGTCCTGCTGCCTCCAGTATCATTAACCCCGCGCTCTTCAGCACAATGAAGCCGAGGGAAAGAGTGTGTGTGTGTGTGTGCGCGCGCGCGCGCGCGCGTGTGTGTGGGGCCCGCGGCCAACCAAAAGGCCATGCAGCTCCCGTGAGTACCATCCGGAGCACCGCACGTGTGTATTTCGCTCTAAATTAGGCATTGTACGCGGTGATTGTCCCCGGACTGTTGACGCTGTCTGACGCTGTCTGGCGCTGTCTGACGCTGTCTGACGCTGGCTGGATCTGTCTGGCGCTGTCTGACGCTGGCTGACGCTGTCTGACGTGTACTGTCTGACATGTACTCACGTGAACAGGGGCTTGCTGGCCATGACCTGGAACCACATGACCATCTGCACGCGGTCGTCGGTCCGGTTGGCCGAGATGTCGCACGGCAGCGTGGCGCGGTGTCCCAGCACCGCCTCGACGAACGCCGTCGGCACTGCAAGCAGAAGGGTAAATAATAGATTGTCAGTTCGTGGAGTTTCAAGTGCATTTCGATGTCGGTCCGCCGTGTTGTTTACGCGGGTCCCTTAAATAGGGCAGAAAGCAAGCTTAAACACCTACACCGTGTCCATCGCCAAACAGACGTAAATTACGGTGTGGACGTCCTCGAGTTCAGGACGAGGAAGTCTCGCGGCCCCCCACGCCCTCGGCAGGGGCTGGTCGGCCAGGGTCGTGTGTCCCCCCTCTCTCATTCGACTGGGAAGGGGATCAGGGGCGGCTGCTGCGCCGCTAGACCATCCCCCGCGGCGACCCCACAGCCGGGACCCGTCACACACATACTCGTGCTCCCCCCCCCCCCCCTCCTCGCTCTCCCCCCCCCCTCTCTCTCTCTCTCTCTCTCTCTCTCTCTCTCTCTCCTGCGTCAGGAATGTCGCGGCAATCTCGCTGGCTGCCAGCACGCGGCGCCCGTCGTGCCCGCGCCGTGGCGGCCGCCTCTGACCCGAAAATTCCGATTCAACGTTGTTTTCCTCCCGGGACAAGAGAAAAATGATGAAGCCCTCGCGTCGCCGTCGTCCCCCATGGCGGCGGCCGACGGCGGCACCCGGCGACGACGGCGCCCCCCCCCCCCCCCCCCCCCCCCCCCCCCCACGTCCTCGCAGCAGCGAAAGGCACGCGGCCGCCCGGGACGACGGCCGCCGGGGGTCTTAGCAGCGCGGAGAGGGCCCTGCGGGGGCGGGCAGGAGACCCCCCCGTGGGGCCCCCGGACCCGAGGCCCCGAGGTCACGCCGGACCGCGACGCCGACAAAAACCCCATCATGGGCCCACCGACGTGATGGCATGAATATAGTGTCCGCCGCCGCTGCCTCCGCGAGGGGATGTTTGGCGTGCCGTGCCGACCGACCTCCCCATTCGTTCGACTTCCTCTCCCCGGCAGCGCCAAGGCGATCAACAACTCTTCCGCAGCTTCCAGCCACAACCCCTTTTTTTCTGTCTCCGTCCGCGGGCCGTTGCGGGACAGCAGGGGCGCTGTGGCCGCGGCGCTCCGCCCCCCGATGTGCGCACATTGTCAGGCTCACGCGGTTCATGTGCATCCGCCCGTTGTGACACTGTGCTCTGCTGCGGCGCTGCGGCGCGGGGTGTCATGCCGGGGGTGGGGGGCGGACGCGGCCGGACGAGTCCGAGTCGATGAGGCGCTCAAATAGCGGTCAGCCGTGGCGGCCCTGGGCCGGGGCCGTGCCATTCCGCATCGGGGACTCGCTTGCATTCAGCGGCACGCCTGCGCGGCCCGGCACGGCCGTGGGCACGGCCGTGGGCGCGGTCATGGGCTGCCCTGCCGGGGAGGCCGCGGCCCCGCGCGGGGTGGCCGCCGCCGCGCCCCAGTTGGCCGGCTCTGGCGCCGCGAGCACGACCCATGCGTGACGGCGCGTGTCACACGGCCGCCTGCGGCCGCGTGGGCTCGGCTCGGCGCCGCACCAGACTTCCCTCACGTCCCGGCTGGGCCAGCAGCGCGGGGGCTCCGCTCGTCAGCACTACTCCGGCGCCCCCTTGCGTGTGTCCGACAGCAATACCTCCCCCGCCCGGTCGGCCGCCCCCGATATCATTTCCTGTTCCAGCAGCCCCCTGTGGACCGGCAGCAGCGGCAGCGGCGGGGTCGTCCGGCTTGGACTGGCGCCCGGCAGGTTCCACCAGTTTCCGTCGACATGTGATAAGCATGATGACGGCGGCGCCCACCCCCGTGAGCCGGAGGCAACCCTTTTGACTCATCCGCCCGCCTCCATCTCCGCGGACGCCGTCGGCCGCCCCCCGGAGGGTCGAGGGTCGTGATGGCCGTGCAGCGGTCTATGGACACTCAGACTCCCCATTCATGGCCAGGGCTCCATACGCCCCCGCGCACACAGGACCGCCGGGTACGGCACGGCGCGGCACGCGTGTGTGCGCGCGCCGACGGGGTCCAAAGGGTTGGCCGTACACCGTCGATAAGTGGCATTAACACGTAATGCCAAAGCCTCGCTCCCCTGTGAACCCTGCGGGGGGCTCCGCCCGTTATGCGACCCCCACCACCTCCAACCTGCGATCGCCGCAAGCCCTTAAACGGATGGGCCACCACCCTGGCAAGGCTGACGGCGAGTTTGGTGTGACGGGTGGAGTCGACGGTGCCCCCGAGTCTGCGTGCAAAAGTCCATCGGCAGCGCGTCGGGGAGGGCAGGGGCACGGTGCGCGACATGTTTCGAACGCGGTCCCACGCAGATACGTGAGAAAGACAAAAACTTGAAAGGGGACGAGATAAAAGTGGAGCGAGGCAAAACAGCATCAGGGAGAAGGAAGAGGGGGCGCTCACAGAGAGGAAGAGGATGGGTAAGGGGGGGGGCTTGGACAACAACGGTGGCAACAGCCAGCACCCCCATCGGCGGTACCAGAGGGCGGGGCGCGGCGGGGCGCGGCCGGGCCGGGACATCAAAGACAAAAATTGAAGGGCTGATTGTGGAGGGCAGCCGGCCCTCGCCCGCCCTGCCCGCTCCCAGAGGCGCTCTAGCCCCGAAACACGCTGCCCCGCGCGCATGCAGGCGGCACATGTTCCAGCAACACCGACCAGGGGAAAAAAAAGAGAAAAGGAAGCCATACTGGGACTTGTGCAAAGACGAAAAAAGCTGCGGCAGCAAACACAATTCTTGTCTCGACGTGAACTTTGAGAACCGTAACATTTTCACACCACTTCCCGACAGCAACTATCTTTTTTGTAGGGGAGAGGGGCAAGAATTACTTCTAGAGCCAAAAAACGAAAATAAATCTGCAGCCGTGTTTTCCGACGAAGTGCCCGCACTCATGCAGAGGGCCTACTTGATCTCGACAAGGAATCCAGCCGAACGGGAGCACCTCTCCAACACTCGGCTCAAGCCCCCGCATACGTAATGCAGAGGGGCCATCCCTAATAGCTCCGCCTGCCCCAGCGGTGCTCCGGGATCCTGTATCGCGTGCGGCCCCCGCCCCCTCCCCCTGCAAGCCCCTGTGTGGGGACGCCGACACTGGGCGTTCCCCGGGACTCGGATTGGACGTCTTATGGACGTCTGACTCAGACCGCTTCCCCCGAGGAGATGTCCCGAGCCCGACCAGGCCCGGCCAGGCCCGGCCCCCATCAATCAGAGAGCTCGCCCTCGGAGGGGGGCTTTTCTCATCAGGATAGAAGCCGCCACCTGAGCGACACTACTGAACAACAACGGCAAGTTCGAAGGCCCCATAAGTTCGGTGGGATGGCCGCGTGAGAGAGAGAGAGAGAGAGAGAGAGAGAGAGAGAGAGAGAGAGAGAGAGAGAGACGGGCGGACAGCGCAGCCGGAGGAAGTATGAACAAGTCATTCCGCTAAAAGCGAGAGCTAGGCGCCCATCAATTAGAGGACGCGGCTTGTTTTGAGGGAATAACAGCGCATCGAGTCGGCATGGAGCCGCGGCAGAGGCCGCAGGAGCCGCGGGGCCGCGGGGGACAATCACTGCAGCGACTCACCGCGCGGGCCGGGGGCGGGGAAAAGTCGGGCGAATGTTTCACAAACGCCGCGGCGGGAGGGGAGAGAGAAAAGATGCCGCGGAAGGGATGGGCGAGCAAAACTCGACTTCTCACTCTTTTCACCCGGGCCGCGTTTTCTTTCTCATATCGGCCGGCCGCGGAACTTTCCTTCCTTTACACCTGGTTGAGACAAGTTCCTCCTTTGTTTCTGCCTCCCCGCCTCTCTCTCTCTCTCTCTCCCTCTTCCGCAACGGTGGGAATAAAGTCGTTCGCTTGCAAATGACGGCCGTCGAATGTTTGAGTTCACAACCGAACAGGCAGAGACGTGGTGAGGGGCCTGTCTACCCCGGAATAAAAAGAAAATGAAAAATTACTGAACAAAGTTTTAAATTTAGCAAGGCTAGTAGCAGAAATTTTTGTTATTTGGTGGGCGTTTGGAGGGGCAGGTGGGACGGAGGAGGCAAGGCGGGGGCAGGTGAGATGCAGGCCGCCGTGGTGCGCGCCACACCCCGCCACGCCCCGCCACGCCCCGCCACGTCCCGCCACGCCCCGCCACGCCAAGCCACACCCAGCCACTGGTTCATCCTCGACTAATGGATGCTATTTGCATATACCTGCCGCTGCGCTCGCCTGAAAAGCAAAGGCCAACCAAGTTGTGCGCTCGTGGAAAAGGCCTGCTGCTCTCTCTCTCTCTCTCTCTCTCTCTCTCTCTCTCTCACTCCCTCTTTCAGGGGTGTGACGGCTTTGCGCGTCGTCATGCAGTCTTTCCTTGTCACTCACCCGCAGTGAGGGTGGGAAAGCGGGACGGAGCGACGAGGCGGAGAGAGGGAGGAAGAGGCGGAGCGGCGATTCGTAAAGCGACTCAGCTGGCCTCTCCCGTGCGAGTGTGTGTGTGTGTGTGCGTGCGTGTGTGCGCCCGTCTCTCTCGCACCGCCGGCGAGGCCCGCGTCGCCGCACTCCTCGGAGGTGGGCCGCGTGCATTACGTGGGAGTGAGCCAGCGGCACCGGCCCCGGTCATGTGGCCCGCGCTGCAGAGCGGCGCATCGCATAGTTTTCCTCCCCGAGGCGGCAGCGCCCCCCGCTGCACCTCTCCCGGCCCCGCGCCACAGAATGAACGGGCTTCGGCAGTAATACAAAGTCATCACGGCCGCATCGTCTCTCGCGCACGCTGGTTTTTCTTTTATTTTTCTTTTTTTTACTCCTCTTGCGCTGACCCAGCAGACTTTTATATCCCATTCCCCTCCCCCTTTTTTTTCTTTTTCTACCCCCCCCCCCCCCGTTCCCCCCGCGCCGATGCGGGGAAAAGAAGGAGCCGGCGGCAGTACATTACCCGGGAATTTTATTCCCCCAACCCCCGACACCATCCTCGAGGAGCCCCCGCCGGGCCGGGGGAGGGCGGGGCCCCGCGGGGGGCGGCGTTAGATCCATGATGATGATGGATGGGGCCGGAGTTCACATGGCACGAATGACAGCCAGACAAAACTGACAATCCGGCTTGCGGGCCGCGCGGCGGCAGCGTTGCCTGGGCAGGGCTGGCCAGAGTCCGGGGAGTGCCTCTGTCACCCCCCACGGCGAGGGCCCACCGGAGAGCGTCCCCCTGTGTCGGCCGAACGCAGCCGTCCGCCAGAGGCCGGGGTGCCTCATGCATACGTGTGCCGCGCACATGCCCGCATTGCCGAATCGATATACGCCACGATTTCTCTTAAAATGGACCTGCTGTGATTTCCCTCGCTGTACTTCTCGCCTTCCACCGCCCGGACACCCAGTCCTTTACAGTGACAACTTCACCATAGTTTGCCCATAAAACTGTTGCGGAGCAGCGGCGGCCCTGGCCGCGGCGGCGGCAGTCACTGCGAGGTAGCGGCCGCGCCGCGGACCGAAAGCCGCGTCATCAATCAAACTAAACGAGCCGCGCTGTCAGTGAATCAAAACCTCCGACGGCAAGTGGACCGATGGGACGGGGTGTCGCACGGGCCGCCGCCCCGCCGGCGCCCCGCCGCCGCCATTGTTTGTGAGGCTGCCAGGCCTGCCGGGCCGATCGGCCCGCGGCCGCCGTCGTGACAAATGCGAGCTCCGAGACACGGGCGGCTCGACGGCGGTGGTATCTTCCAGATGATCTACAGCGAAACTACAGTTAAAACTACAGTGCTCCAACTGTGGTTTCATTAACTGTAGTTGTAGTGTAGTAGTTGCATTATGAATGAAGTGAAGTGTGATTAACGCGGGAGACGGTTTTCCCGCACCACAAATCTG